>JAAAKE020103397.1:7815-17958 GCA_010014785.2 Anisolabis maritima
GGCCGCATTAAATTTAAACCGATCTTTTTATATTAATACAATATTAAAATTTTCTTCCTTTTTTCACCTTTTTTTTTTACGAATTATTTTAAGTGATTCACAGAAGTTTCTTATTGCCATATCGTATTATGTAATGAAGGAAATTAAACTACTAGTTAAAATCTTTAAATATTTATTAAAGTCTTAAGTGATAAAGATAAATTATTGTTGAAATCAGAATTAAATATTTAGTAATGAAAATAAAATCGGAAATGCTATTTCCTTTTTAAATTGCTTTCCTATATGCATCAATTAGAGGTCATATTAATGTGATTTTTAATTTCAATCTTTCAATAATATGAAGAAATGGGAACAATTGGGCAGTTATAATTAACAAAAATGAAGTAGAAAGGTAGGCAGTTGTATTTAACAATGGAAGAAGGAGCATGCAGCCAGGTAAGAGGTATATACGATATTAAAACTCTGTTTGAGATGTTTCGTCTTTATTTTAATAACGCCATCATCAGTTCATTTGGAGAGTATGAACTCCTGGTTTTAAAAAAAATGTCTCGATTTTTTTTCTGTTTCTTAATACGAAAAAGGCTCCCTAAGCTGTTTTGTTTTTAAATTCATATATTTGTCATAAATTTTTACCTGAGCATAAATGAGGTATATTCCATTTTTTTGTACTTGGACGGCGCCCATACCGTGGACCAGGCGGAAAAATGAATCTGAATTATTTACAAGTCTGGGAGAAGATGCATTCAGATCCAAAAACCAGGGGGCAATTAAACCTGAACAAAACAAAAACACATAAAATAATTAGAAAAAATTCTACTAATAACAAAATTAACACAATAATAACAAAATATAATTTAGAAAATTGAAAAAAATTCCTTGAAATAAGAATATACATTTCTCTATTTTGAACTCCAGTTGATTTGGCTCTTAGACCCTGGATAATAGGGGTAGGGCTATTATAAATAATTGAAGCTGTCACGAATTTTTTGTAGCTATATTGCTTGTCATATTATCACAAAACTTTACAATCTTTTGAAAAACCTCATAAAATTTTTTTGATATATTACAAGTGCTTCATGTTTGCACCCCTAGTGATTTTACAGATAATAAGTCTATAAATAAGTTGCCTCCACACTAGATCGTGCAGGATATTCAAAAGTGAATGTGTACTCCCCAGACATAACCTATGCGATTTTTGTGAGGTCACAGATTAATAGGAATTTGTTGCATCCAGTGTGGAAGAAACTTGATTATAGACTTGATATCTTCAGAATCAGTAAGGGGGCAATCATGGAGCATTTGCAAAATAAAAAAAAAAAAACGTTATGAATTTTTTATATGACTGTGTGAATCGGCTTCAATTATTTGTAATAACCATAGTTTTTAAGAGAATTTTCTTTACTTAACGGTTCTTAAGAATATTCGAATTAGTTTTATATTTTTTCCTTTTTGTCCCTATTCCGACGTTATTGATGTCCTTCCACTAACTTTTTTTTCCGAGGCTACCAACTGAGATTTCTATTCTTCCTTTAATTTAATTGAAATTTTTTACTTTTTTATTTATTTATTTATTTATTTATTTTAATATTGTAATGTTGAATTGTATTTTTATATGTATTTTATATTTTTTGAAACATGTATATTATCATTAACTTGAAAATGTGTTGGGCTGAAAGGCGTCAGCCAACAGCCGGAAAAATTAAAAAAAAAAAAATTGAAATTTTAAAATTAACAATGCGAGATTTAAATGCGGACAAAATGAGAGATAACCATTATCTTTATTTAATATATAGTAATATTTATTTTTTAAATTTATTAAATTTCTTGAATAATTTTTTATGGATTATAAGTTCAAAAAAAATTTACTAATCAAAGAGTTTATTATTTAAAATTTAAAATGGAAATTTTTGATGTTATTTTTCCCTTATATGCGGTATAAATGGTATAAATAAACCTTTATTATTAACTCAGCATCTTATATTTTAGCATATAAAATAGAATTTAAATTTAAATTATGAATTTAATATAAAAAAGGCTTTTTTTTTTACCAAAATTCAATTTTAAAGAAAATTTCTAATATTTATTTGATCAGTTACAACTACCTCCATCTCTAATGAAAGCTTCAGGACGTCCTCCTTTGAAGAACATCGAAACCATTTCTGAAAGAAAAATAATAAAAAAAATTAATTAAAGCAGTTCACAATTAGATCTAAACAAAAACAAATATCTCTCTGCAATGTTTTATAATTTTTCAATTCATAAGGGATTTAATTTTACAAATTTAAATATAGTGATTAAAAAAAATTAATATTTGAATCATGTATGATGTGTTCTTATATTAAAATATAATCTGATTTACCTGGACTCCCCCCTCCCTCATAGATATTATGATCGATTCCGCAGAGAGTTTCAAATAACAATCGTGGGTGCGAGGGGTCTGTAGATTCGGTAGGGTGTCGCCGTTCTGCACAGGAGATCGGAGTTCGCATCCCGGGCATGGTGGTATTTTTTCATTAAATAAAAATATTTAATGCAAAGAAATCCTCAAGTATACCGTGGATTGGAAGATTAGATCCCACCGACAGGCAACTCTACATGGAGAGGGAGTTGCTGTGACACCCCGTCCTATGAAAGGAACGTAAAAGGATTCCCTTTCAATGATACACTCTTCGCAAGGAGTAGGCTACATGGTGGTGCTAAGAACTCTCAAACTAGGACATCCTCCCTAGCATGGGTTGGGTTGGTTGAAAGGGACAGGGTGAAATTAGTTGTTGGAGTAGTTAGTAGATAGAAATGAATATAGGATATAGGAGGAGGATTTAGAGTTAGAAAATAAACTAACTTCACGGGGTGCCAATAGATGCTTTGAGTTGTGTGTCTCCGTGCGCAAAAGCACTCGGGTAAATAAACGGGGATCCGAATAGTGGGCCTACACGGTCCAAATGAAATGAACCGAGGGTGTTGACGTGGCGCACGGCCTAGTGTGACACGCTTGTAACATCCCAATAATGACAAGATTTTTTCTTTCAATAATATGTTCATTAAACGAAGCAAATCTTAAAAAATTTACTTAGAACTCCATCACAATGAGCCCCCAGATACATGAAGATGCTATGTGACGCCGTGCTCTGTAAAGGACGAAATATTCTCTTTTAATTTAATTTTTGCAAGCTAGACCTGACTACTGAATACTTGTCACCCACCCAACCAAGATCTTATAGAAAGGAAAAAAGGAAGCGTGAAATTACTTCCTAGATCCTGAAATGAGCGACAGTCTAAAAAAGAGAATTTTTATTTTCTCTTTAGTAAAAAAAACAAAGTCGATGTCATTTAGATGGTGGGGGATTGTTGCCAAAATAATGTTAACAAAAATTTTTTATTTTCAATTGCTTATGTCAAATTCCTGGTCCTAATGAAAAAATCTAAATTAAAAGTCCAGACCATTTAGAACAATCGATTTCTGAGTCATCTTCGGGTCTTTTTCTAACTTCTAAAATTAGAATGAATAATAAATAAATTGCTAAGTGGATATAGATGGCTGAAAGAAAAAATTCTCTTATTTGTCAACGTTTCGAGCGCCGATTGCGCTCTTCATCAGAATAAAACCAGGTTAGGAGGCTTGACATGCTTGTACCACTAATGTCTGGCTATTTTTAAATACCCTCTTTTTTTCCTTTAAAAAAAGGGGGGAATGGGATCTTAACAATTAATTTGCCAATAGAATCTCTTACTCTTATTGAAACGTTGACAAAAAAGAGAATTTTTTTCTCTTCATTCCTGGCTGCCTGTTCAATCAATTCTCTCATAAATTGATTTCTTTTAAATGGAGGTAATTTTGTTAAAACAAACAAAAAATTATCCTACTTTCTTATTTGAAAAAAAAAGTTCCTAACAATTTTTTAATGGCTAAGTTTTTAATTTAAATTTTCATTCTTACACAATAATAAAATTAATATTAACAAGTTCTTTTTTTTTAAATTTTTCCTTTTCATAAGGAAAATTGGAATGTAGCCAATTCTCAATACAAGTTCCTTCAACTCTCCAACTTCTCACTCTTTCAAGGATCTCTAGTTAAAAACATAAATATACAATCCATATTTATTTATAATATATTAAAATGGAAAAAATTTTTTAGTTAATAAGGAAAAAAATGAAATAAATCCAATATTTCTACGAGAATATCTTTCACCTCACTCAAACAAAAGAAACTCTCTGATTGTATGAGTAAGGTGATTCTCGTAGAAATATAAAAATATTGGATTTATTTCATTTTTTTTCCTTATTAATTAAACAATTCATTTCAAAAATAGCACTCGCCAAAACGGTTTTTTAATTATTTTTTTGGCCACCGTTCATATTTATTTAAATCATTTGGTATCGATTGTAATTTAAAGTAATTTTTATCGCTCTGGACAAAAAGCGAACCTCCGACTTTTGGTAGGTAAGGCGAGATCTCTACCTCTGCACCAAGGTAAACGGTTTTTTGTATATTATTAAATTCTAAAAAGATCGTCTTCGGATTGTACAATTTATTATTAGAAAATTTTTTGTTTGGGATAAAATTTTTTTAATTCTTAATTCTAGAGAAGAATCATTGGAAAAGCAACTCAGGTTCAAATCTATCTTTCAGAAAAAAATTTATACCACTCTAATTAGTGAGCCATGCCCCTGGGACGAAAAACACTATAATATTATATTTATAATAATTCCAAAAAGATTCGTTCCTTGAATAACTTCAAACACAAATGACTAAAGAGTAGAAATGATATAATCGGAATTAAGAAATTTTTTAGCAACCATAACATAGCATACACATAATGTGGGACATTAATTAGGAAAAAAATAAAGATTAAAAGGCATAACAAAACGGAAGGACAGACGGACAGGCCATGTACCCGATGCCGGCCGCCTACGCCGTTGATGCCTCCTTTGGGCGTTTTTATTGCGAGCGCCAGCAGCACCAACCCGCCGAGCCTTTGCTGATGAGGAAGAGGACCTCGCTGGAACCGTTTTACCTCGGTGCTGAATCTCTGGTGTGGGCACATCTCGTTTTTGACGCCCGAAATTTTCCATAGGGTATGAAGTCATCATCGGAATCGAATACTGTTGGTTCAATTGTACAGGATCGATTGTTGGCTTGGTAATTTCGAGTTGTGTTTGTGTGTGGTTTAATGCTATTTGAAGCAAGAAGAGCTGATGGCATATTCGATGATGGTCCCAAAAGATTTTGATCACAGCTATGATGAGGATGAAGCAGGTGGTACTCAAGATTTTGAAACACCATCCTGGAACTGAAACAAAAAAAGGATAACAATTCATTGAATTATCTTTTTCTAAATAAGGAAGAAAAATGAAAATGTCAATGAAATCTTATCGTCCTTTTATTTGACATTTAACCCACTATTGAGGAATAAACAAATCAAATGTTTTTTTTTCCTATTTTTATCCTAATTATGACATCACAATAATATAAAAACCGCAAATTTTTATTTTTGTTTCTGATAAAATAATCGAAAGTTTAGAAGATTAATTATGAATTAAAAGAATAGTCATTTGGACTGGAAAATTAATATAACAAATAATAAATATGAGCAATATAAAATAACAGTCAAAAAATGGTTTTTCCCCGCCTCCCTCCCCTTAAATAATCAAATATTAGGTTGAGCTCTCCCGAAAAATTTTCTAGATACGTATTTAGAATACTAAATGGTATAAATAAATATGGCTAGGTAATATTAATTTATTAATTTATACAAGAAACAAGCTAAGAGAGCATAGTGAACCAGCCATTACTATTTAGTTAACAATATATCAAAATATTGTTGATAAAATCAACGAGTGTTGAAAGTAAAAAGTTATTCTCTATAGTCTTTGTTCTGGTTGCGATCTAGTTTCCGAAACATTAACATAGGGGAATAATTGGGTTGAGTAGAATTTCTAGTGGAATTTTCCCTAATCCTCCAACAGCCTCCAGTCATAATTTTTCTATTTTTTAGTTCTATATTGTTCTTATAAAAAAAATCGAAAACTTGTCGGGAAATAATTTTTCTTATTCAAAATTTCTTTTATTTGGAATTTTTTGTTGGTTATTTTGCTCTCCTAAATGTTTTTTTTTTTTTTTTTACTATGAAATATCTATAATTTTTCTATTTCCTTTAAAAATAATTTTTACCTATAAAAGATTTCTAATTAGTTTCAATTAGTTAACAGTAGTTTGAGAAATTGTTATGTAATTTCACTAACAATAACAATAGCAACAACATCAATCAGGGGTATTCTCTTCATGATCCTGTTCTATTTTATATTACAGCTTGTTTCATTGCTAATTTATAGAACAGATTCATGTAATTAACTACACTTTATGATACATGTAAACAAATCCTCAAGTATGCCCTGGATTGGAACATTGGATCCCACCACAAAAGAGCTCTCAGGTAACTCTACGAGGAGAGGGAGTTGTCGAAACACCCCGTCCTAAGGAAGGGACGTAAGGAAGGATTCCCTCTCAATGATGCACTCTTCCCAAGGAGTAGGATACACGCCAGTGCTGAGAGAGTTCCTCCTCAATCTAGGACATCCTCCCTAGCATAAGTTAGGTTGGAATAAAGAGACCGGGTGGAATTAGATATAGGAGTAGTTAGCTAGCTAGAAATGAATATAGAAGGAGGAGTTAGTGTTAGGAAATAAAGTAACTTCACGGGGTGCCGATAGATGGCTACGGCCAGAGGTCGGCTGGGTTTGAGGTGTGTGTCTCCGTACACGAAAGCACCTCTGGTAAATAAACGGGGACTCCGGTAGGTGGGCCTATACGGTCCAAATGAAAAACTTTATGATACATATAAAGAATTATTTATTTTTTTTGTTTTGACAAGTGATGGGAATGTGTGAAGCAGAAAAATTTCTTATTCTTTCGTATATTGAAATTTTACTAGAATACATGTTATTTTGTCTCATGAAAAAGTTACATGACATGATAAAAATAAGACGTTTTTTATATATGATAATTTATTAAAACTTTTTTTTAAGCAAATTATCATAGAAATGAAAGAATAATACAAGGACTAGTATTCTCATATTAATAAATAAGTTAGACTTTTGAGTGAAACTTTTTGGGAATTGTCTTGTTATTTTGAGATAATTTTAATGATTAATTTTTTAGCGCATTTTTCCGCAAAAAACATTTTTGTATTTACTTTGACTATATGTCTCTCATATCCCAGAACTAGTCTTCATCTGTTTGACTGATGAGGACTCAATTTTTTGGGCTCAATAAATTATATTATTTAATAGGGCTCTTTTTAATCTAGTTTCCCCTTCCTACAATTGATCACCTCCAACAACCAATCCCATCTAATTTTTTATAAAGAGTACTTTTCTTTTGTACTTCTTTTGTTACGCATAGTATCGGTATAATCGATTATTTGAACCATAGGCTAGAAAAAGTTGTGAGCTTTGTTTTTTTATTGTATTCTTTTTCCGTTTTTTTTTTTCCAACTAGTGACTTTTCTCATATTTAATGCAATTGGCTTCGTCCCATCAAAAAAGGGGCCAAAAAAGGAACTTTTGATCATTTATTTTCTCTGAATTGAACATTCGACACAAGTATAAAAATGACCCTTTAGGAAACGAGGACGATATCTATATTAAAAAATCGTAAAAGAAAAAGAAAAAAAAATGAAAGGATTTGTGCCTTTGCTTATCTCTCAATAATCGGAAACTTTAAAAGAATAAATGATGTGTTTTTTTTTTTAAATGATATGTTTTTAAAATCCAGTAGGGATTTTTAAGGTCAGGATGTTGATGTTAAATTTGTTTTGAAAGCGCAAGTCATAATTATATTTAATAATATGATTGTAAGAAATTATCATTTTTTATAAATATAATAATTATTCTTATAACTATTAGTTCGAATGAGAAATTTTTGAATATAATCTAATCTAAATTCTTAATAAGAAAAAATTATTCTTCCGCTCATACAAAAATCTTCACTAGTTACCATCTCATACATATGCTATCCCAATCAAAAGTAATTGGACAACTTGTATCTTTGTTCTTGTCTTAATGAATAATTAGGAAAGCTACATGAAATTCACAATCCTCAAATTTTAGGTTTTACCTAGATTATTAAATTTATTATTTTCAGATTTCATATAAGATATAGGTAGTGCAATTACTTTTGAGGGGAGATAGTACAATATATAAATTTATTTCGAATATAAATTTTTCTTATTTAAAAAAATTGTTTCTTTTTTAAATATTGTTAGTATTGTATATATTTTGGTTATTTTTATAATTCTTGGCGTCCAAAGGAGAAGGAAAAGCGAACTTCCGATCGGGGAAACCGATGTCTATAAGTTATATATAGTGTAAAGGAAAAAAATATTTACAAAGAATTCGAGATAAGAAACCATCTTCTCCTTTATTTTCCTTTAATCCCGTATTTCGGGATTGGCATATCCGAAGCAGATGCGTGTGAGTAGAAACAATTCGGCCCGTCGCCAGATCTGAAGGGTGATGACCTGGCATAAAAGGAGCAGATCTTAGCTCGGGTAACTCAAGGTCGCACGTACTCACAAGATGTAAGCCCCTGAGTGCTTGGCTAAGAAACTTACATATTTACATAATTTATTACACTTATATTTATTTTTATTATTTTCTTTAATTTTTTTTATACGAAATTGTGGGGGTGGATTTGGCTTGGACCTTTTCTCCCACTCCAATCAATTCTCAACTCCTTTCTAAAGAAGAAAAATGCATGATACAATGCCACAAGGCCCTCTTTAAGATGTATTATTATTATAGATCTCTGTTTATAAATTTTGATGAATCACACTATTTCCCAAACTAACACTAAATAAAGAAAATTCTCCGAGTTGGCCTACCGGAAATGAAAAAAAAAAGGGATCTCATTACAAAACTGCGGAGGTCAGCGAATACCTCCATGAATTTGATTATCCGAAAATGATTCGACCTATTAAAAGGCAGAAGGCAGCATTCTTTGAATATATATATAAATATAATGCCGGAAGTAGGTTAGATAAATCAAAATGGGTTAATAAAATGAGAGTGGGAGAGAGAAAGGAATGATATTGGCATCCCGAATTGTTTACATACCAAACGCTTTGGAATAGGAATGAAATAAGAAATTGAACTTAAGAGAAATGGGCTAGCGTAAAGTCAAATGGGTTACCAGGCATTTCATTAAGTTTATATAGAGAAGAAATAAACATAGCTTAGAGACCATTTTTAATGAGTCTTTTAAAATGAGGGGAGAACAATTGCTCTGGAAAAAATTCCTTTTATATAAAAATTTTTTAATAAAAATTTTCCTCTAATTGAGAAGTAATTTGCCCCCATTTATAGCCTATAATAACCATTGAAAAAATCTGGTGTGAAGGCCACACAATTTTTTTTCTTACCTAAGGTGCTGTCAGACCAGTTTTTTGCGTCGGGCCCCTTAATAGTAGGTTCTCAATTTTAAATAACTTTTCATTTTTAGAGATTGATCGTTTGTATATATTAATCAATTATCAATAATATAAAAAAAATAAATTGAAATTGGTAATTAAATTCCAATTAATTTCATTTGGACCGTATAGGCCCACTACCGGGATCTCCGTTTATTTACCAGAGGTGCTTTCGTATACAGATACACACACCTCAAACCTAGTCGACCTCTGGTCGTAGCCATCTATCGGCAAGCCCCGTGAAGTTCCTTTTTTCCTAACTCTAACTCCTCCTCCTTTAATCATTCTAGCTAACTACTTCTATACCTAATTCCACCCGGTTCCTTGCAACCAACCTAACGTAGGGAGGATGTCCTAGACTGAAGAGGGACTCTCTCAGCATCGGCATGTAGCCTACTCCTTGCGAAAAGTGTTTCATTGAAAGGGAATTCTTCTTTACGTCCCTTCCATAGGACGGAGTGTCACAGCAACTCCTACTCCTCGTAGAGTTGCCTGAGGGCTCTATTGTGGTGGGATTCAAAGTTACTAGATTAAAATTTAAATATTTTTATTAATGAAAAAACCCCTCCTGCCCGGGATGCGAACACCTATCCCCTGTGCAGAAAGGCGACACCCTACCGATTCCTCCACAGAGTCCTCACATCCTAAGTAATAATAGGAATTAAAAATACCGTGG
>JAAAKE020103408.1:0-17958 GCA_010014785.2 Anisolabis maritima
TACAAGCTAAACAGAAAAGGGCTAGAACTAACAAAAAAAAAAAAAAAGATAGCTCTTTGAAGAAAATATGCAGATAAGAAAATAAATTAAAGAGAATTAGGCAAATCAATACTGCTTCAAATAATTTGAAAATTAGAAAATAATTCTTATATAAATTTGGGACAATATAATATTAATAATAGTAGGGATATTTACAACAAGTGATTTCGAAATTCAATGTTTTAATTGAGAAAGCGAGGGGAGAGGAGGGTGAGTACTGCCGAATGACTGAAGGCGTTATTGGAGAACAGGTTTAACAGCTGGATTCCATCGAACATTCTTTATTTTTATTTTATTTTTAAATGCAAATTCCGAATACCGCAGGGATTTGAAATGATACCCCCTCATGTTGAGAAGCTGGTAACGTACCATTGGATTACAGATGCCTTAAATTGAATTTCTATATGTATGTACCTCTCTATCTAGCTAAATATATATATATATTTTTAGTTAATAAAACATCCCAATATCAAACTGTATTTTACTATGAAAGTATAATACAAAATTAGATCTTCAGGCAATATATATGGATGTTCATTTTCAACGCTAGATAACCAAAGGTAACAAATGGAGAGCCAGTCAATGGGAAAAAATAAAATAATCGACAAGAAGATTTTGATTTTATCTAAAAATAAATTTTACTCAACTAATAAATAAGAGAAGAGAAAAAGTTGAAAAAGAATTTCTACGGGGAAAATATCAAAAGTCAAGCTTTATATTTCCGTTCAATAAATTTTATTATTTTAATTTAAACCATAGGTTTATATAAAATTAAAGAAATAAAGTGTTCTTATCAAAACGATTTCCGTCTTTTAATAACATTTTTTGAGTTGTTTTCTTCCAATAGATTTTAATCTATTGTTTGTGGTTGATGAACAATTTCCTCTGAATGAGAAATTCATACTGTGAATAGCTTTTAAAACTTGATGGAACATAGTAAGAATTAACTTTTATAAAAAATGAAAAACTTATTTTCTTAGAGATCAAATAAATATGGTATTTTTTCTAAAAATTTAATATTAAATCAGGTGGGTCATTTAGCAAATATTCCCACCCGCTTTAAGACCTTCAATTCTATTAAAAACTTTAATAAGAATAGATTTGTCGTAAATTTGATGATGTATTAAAGGGATTTCAGTTTTTGAATGAGTCGAACAAAAAGAAGTCGGAAAATTTCTTCAAGAGAATAAAATTTCGTCTCTACAAACCCCTTATTGTTGGCATCGGAAAAAATTTTAAATTTTATCCTCTTTTAGGAAATTTTTTGTCATCAACAATATAAGATACTTGTCTTTGTTATGATAAAAAATACAATTAATTAGGTATTATAAAAATTTTATTTTATTTTTATATTGAAAGTCCCAAAAAAATATATTGAAATTTTTTATTTAGATTTGTTTCTCGATCCACAGAGTCCAATTAGATTAAAAGGATTACATTGAAGCCACTCAAAACCGACAGGAATTTCAAACAAGCCAAAAGGACACAGAGCAGAAGTTGGAGTGGGGTGGGTGGGGCAGGGAGACGCATTTATTGAACTCAATCGGATAAATATATACGTATATATATTTACCCCAAATTCCTCTTGAACCTTACATAGCAAACATTCGCAAAGACCTCCGTGTCCGAATTCCTTTTTTTTTTTTTTTTTGCAGTTTGTTGCGAATAAACGTGAGTAAACAAAACCAGAGAGTTCTTTAAATTTTAATATAAACCTGTAATTGGATGAGGGTCTTTGAAAAAAGATACTGGAAAATAAAATCAAAGGACACACCAGGCCCTTTTTATCTATATCTATTTCATTAGAATTTTTCTTAATCCATATATAATCTTAAAATAAATAAATATAAAAAAAAATATTTATATAAAAATTGAATTTTACAATAGAAAATGATGAATAAAAAAATTATTTTGACCTTTGAATGATTATGTATGGGTACAACTTAATTCATGATACTAAAAAAAATTATTTATTAAATAGTAAAGTATACCAATGTTTTTCAAAATTAATACTAATGTCTCTAAGTCTGTCTCAATTAAATCTGGCATATAATTTAAGTTATTAATTAAATTTGAAATATAAAATCTTTTCTTACTCGATTTTTTAAATGTTTTGCTTTCTCGCGTAAGTATTGCCATTCAGCAAATAGTGATGTTAAGTTAGCGTAGTGGGTGAACACTCTTGGAATATTTTATACAGTATTCATTCACTGTATATAAAAGTTCCAACGGTAAATTAAAAATGAGAGCCAAAAAATGATAAATTAAAATTTAAAAAAATTAATTAATGTAACCCTATTTCAAAAATAAAATAAAATTTGAAAATCACTCGAAAACTAAATATTTATGTGAATGATATTGATTTCAATTAGAAAAAGTAGGAGATAGCATTTGTATTTACATATAGATTGGTAGTTTTAATTAAGAAAAATAAAGTAACATTTTAAAGGATTGTGTTTGAATCGTGAGCTGCATAAAATTTTAATTTCTTTACATTAAAATCTTTAATTAGAATAATTTTCCGATATTTTTGTGTCCCCCGTAATGCCATTGGTCTTTCTAAATGAGATGATTTTTTTGGCTGGGTGTCCAGGACTTCTTGGTTGACCCCAGGGGAGTCCCAGGGGCCGATTCTAACCCGTCATCGAATGATGAATACGCAATGCTTGTTCCATTCAGTGCGATGCGTCAAAGTGTCAACGCGAAAGCACTGCGCCCTGCCTCCGATGATGTATCATTGCTGGCTACACGTCATGATCATAGTTCGTTCCGGGCCGCTTTTCCTCCATAAATTGGAATATATATTTTTCATGGTTGGCTTAGATGCTTACAGTTGACAGAAACTGCTTTAGAAATTAACGATTTTTCATTTATAATATTTATTTGAGAAATAAATGAAAACCTAAATAAATTTTCTAGCTTATAATCTTCTAATACACTCAATAGACTCAATGCATCCGAGTTTTTCAAATAATGAATATGTTGAAATTAAATTAAATTTTTATAATAGTTTTCCACTTTTCCGGCAATTTGAACTTTTACACTTAAGTTATACGTATCGGTTAAATAAGATCAGCGATATTTTCACACGTCTGTTTCACAATACCACTCACTGAATTCTAATTAAACTGGAATTCCCACCAACAGTGAAAGGACTCATAAGTTAACTCTGTACTTGTTTCACACTACCATTGGATGTATAAACTGGCTCATTTTTGGTTACTGGATGGTAGACAAACCAAATTCACTAGCGTATCTTTAGATGTTCACTAGAGTAAATTACTCATGATTAGTTTTTAATTTTGAGAGATTTAATAACTGCACATCCGTGGTCAGCTCCAGAGGACTGAAGTACAATAAGTGTTAATTTAAAATTAAAATAGAAAATTTGCAGTTTAAATAAGAAATAAAATTATAATAATTATTTTTTCAAAGTAAAATTTATTATTATAAAAATCCATTTGTGAATTGGTCATTTGGGTTTTCTATCTTTCAGCAAGCAGTTCCAAATTTTTTTAGAAATTTTTCATAGATGGTTGAAATTTGTTGATATACTTCTTGTTTAGGTTCATTTTTGGCAGGCATATATTGGCATGAAAAGGAAAGAAAGACTGCTTATATTCTTTAAAGATGGGTCAAGTTCTCTTTGTCTCATTTAAGTTCCCTTAGTTAAATAATATAAAATATTTTTTTAATGGTTCTATTATTTAATCCTTTTTAGAATGATAAAAACTCAAAATGAGTCCTGAATAATAATTGTTAATTAAAGTACACATATTTTCAGTTTAAATAACAAATAAAAATTATATTATTTTTTTAAAATAAAATTTATTATGATCTAAATTGAAGAGGAAAAAAAAACAAATCTAAAGGACATTTGAAATAATATATAAAATATAATGAAAATGAGTGTAATTTTAAATCATCACAAATCCTACTCATTATAATGCGTATGAATAAATTATTTATTATTCATATACCACGAAAAAGAGGCATGATTAATATGATAAAATAAAATATTCATATAATTTCATCTCATTTGAGTTTGGTTTAATTATTAAATTTAAGCAGTGAAAAAAAAAACGAATGCTATAAAATAGAAAGAGGGGTGGGATTCAGGATTGAAAGGGATTTGTTAAAAGTTCCAAATACATAGCCATAATTTAAGGGTTCTAGGGATATTCCCTCGAGGAGGAGAGGGGTTCGTCGGCTATCTTATATAGGACAAAAGTCACCAAGGGATGAGCAAAAAGAACTCCGCTAAACCTAAGAGATGTTGCTTCTTGGGCTTTGGGAGGGTAGAAGCCGCAAATATTAATGGCTACAAAACGAGAGGATGGGGGAGAAGGCGGACGAAAAAATCCGTGGAAATAAAATAAAAGCTCAAATTGGATTTATTTTAACAAAATTTTTTTATTAACCCCACTAGGACATTAATTTTTAAAAGGGTACGTTACATTCTCTCTCTCTCTTTCCATATTCTCATTTTGACGTAAGAGGCAACCAAAAGGGCTCTAGGGAAACATTGATTTCTGATATCTGTTAAATTTATGTCTAGTAAGTGATAATAGATAAGAGGTTTTGGTCGAAATTGGTGCTTAAGGTTAACTATTTTGGAATGGGAATTTCGCTCTAGGGTAGGCCTCATTCTGGAGTAATAACCCTAAATACGATTATCTAAATACTATTATATTACAAATGTAATGTTTGGAAAAAAAAAATTTCCTTTTTTCTTTAGTATATACAAATAAATAACTGAATTTTAATTTACTTAAAAAGGTAGCTTATGTAACAATAATTTATCTTGGACACAATCATATTCGCAATAACATATAGTCTTCTTCTTCTTATCTTATTATTATTTTTATTAAGTATTGTTTTGGGCTACTTGTCCATTACAAGAGTTGACTTACAGCATATATAAAAAAAATATTTGTCTTCCTCCATACATAATGTTGCTGTGCAGTAAGAAAGAAAAAAAAAGAAAATACTAAAACAAACTCAATTAAAAAAAACCTTCAAAAAAAAAAAAAATATTTGGAGTAAAAAAAAAAAGAAAAAATCCAAACAGAACGTTTTGTTATATTTTAGATCACCTAACATCTCATTCTTGTAGCTCCAGCACAATCTATTTTAGTCCTTTTCTGTTGGAAGAGATAGAATTTTACCAATAATATCGATTCCATAACCATCACTCTCTAAAAATCGATGTCCTAATTTCCTATACATAGGGCATTCTTTTAGAAAATGTCTCGAGTGTCTCTTTTTTTTCTAAATTCCAGAGCGAATTTTGCTCTCGGAAACTAATAAGTAAAATAATTATTTTAGCTTATTAATTTGCCTGAAAGAGAACTTTTTTTTTTAAAATAATAAAACTATAGTAAGGTTTTAAATAAAAGACTACTTTTTTGGATTGCTAGTTCCCTCCTGGAATACCATGTTTTACCAAGAATAATAATAATTAATATAACGATTTCTATTTCTCTGTTCTGCTCTGTTTTTGTGTACCTCTGGAATTTTGGCCTGGATTATTTTATTATAATATCATATTACATAGTGAAATAAGATACCTCTAAAATCCAGGAAACGAAGCTTCGATTCTTGCTCAAAACAATGCAATTAATAAAAAATAATTACGCATAATAATTTTAAATAAATATGTACAGATATCATCTATCGTAAAAGATTATTTGGCCTATGAAGAGGAGAAATTAAAAAATATTTTTTTTAATTGAAATAAGCTTAAAATTTTGCTAAAATGCGGATTAAAAATTACCAAAGCTAAGATGACATTTCTTCGTTTCTTCTTTTTCTTTCTGCTTTTATGAAAGCTTTCTCCTCCTCGTCGAATGTTGGACTTACTACTTCTTTCAATTATAACTATAATTTCCTATGCAATCTCGAATAATAATAATTCACTAAATCACTTTTTAGTATTCCATTCTTATTTAAAGTTGTTTGTAATTCTTAATTTGTTAAACTCACTTTCACATATATTTGCAGTTTTTCATTTTTACTTTTTCTTATCCGTATTTGTAATATATATATATATAATGTAATAAGCTCGTTCTTTGCGGATATTTTGCAATATGTAATATATAATATAGTATATAAGTATTGCGATGATTAAAATTTTGATGTCAGGATTTTAAGAGAAATAATTATATGTTTTAAGTTGCTCTGAATTAAAAAGTGGTCCTCGCAAAATGATATGTATGTCATGTACTGTGAAAAAATATCTCAAAAATGAAAAAAACATTTAAGTTAAGTACCCCCATCACATGGGATATGAAGGTTTTTAATAAAAAGAGTATATTACTACTGTTTTACTGATATAACTTTTTTTTTTTTTTTGTTTATTTTCTTAAAATTCGTTCTAAAGAACCAAAATTAAATATCAATTATTTTTTAGATGATCTTTGAAATTTACTGATATTTATCCGCCCCAACATTGTTTGGGGAGACACTCTCCATTTCTACTTCGCTCCTACCTGTACTATGCATTCTTCTAATATCATTATTTATTTTTTCTTAGGATCTTTATTTTATGATTCTTATTTTGTAGTTGATGATTTTTTTGTGACTTAATCTTTTTAATATTCTTACTTTTCAAAGGAGATGCAATGCTCTGCACATTTCGGAGCGGAAATTCTTCCCTTAAGCACAACGGTCAAAAATAAATTCCCTCGTCAAATTATAATATTTAATTAATTGAAAATAATTTTACAATTAACCTTGATTAAAGTTTTCTTTGAATTATAATTAGATTTATTGAATTAATATTAATATATTTTCAGGGCAGATAGCTTGAGTAAAGTAATGAATTTTTTAGTAGTCAAAATTGCACTCATTAAAAATGCAACTAATTGACAAAGTGTATTAATTATTCGCATTCATATTCATTAACCTTTTTTTATTGCTTTCAATTATTTATTTTTCTTTAATTTTTTTGAAATAGATTAAAATAGTTTGAATATTTGATCGTAAAATGGACAATAAATATGAATTATTTAGTTAAAATGAGTCTCTCTCGTGTCATTAATATTCATATTAAAAATTTTATTTAAATTCAGGTCACCAATTCATTAGATAAGGCAAATTTTCTCTGATTGGAGTTATAGGATTATTTATATTTGTGTCCCGGAACTTTTTTTTATTCCTAATCTATTCCTCTCTACGTATCATTTTATTTCACGCCCTTTTTTTCGACTGGAAAATTTTTATTAAAAGCATTAAATTGAATTCAAATAAAAATTCCTTTTCGATATTAGCGAGTGGAAATTAAAATGGAGTGTAATGTTTTGGACATGGCCATTGTTCCGATTTAGTTCTAGAGAATCTGCTTCCATCCGGATGCCCTCGCAAGATGCTTAAGAGCACACAAACACACTAACAGCAGCAGTGCGTGCATTTGCAATAAAATGGCCTGAGCCCAACTAAAATCTGCGAATTGTTTTAGTTATTCCGCGAACGCCCCGGTGGAGTCCAAATCCTTGTCTTTGTATGCATTGCATCGCCACCAGCCAATGAAATAAACTTAATCATGGAGGATGAATACTAAATTTCTTTTCCGCGCACGCGAGATCCTCTTAACCCTGACATAAGAGATAAACAAGGGAATTTTTTTAGATCTCGGTTCGTGATTTACATTTTTGCATCTCTTTTAACTTTCTTTTCTTTTTTCATCTAATATTTGTTTTAAATCAAATTAAATGAAGAAAGGTAATCAACTGTTTAGGTGGATAGAGAGAATTTAACTTATAATCATAGAGCTATAGCCGGCTCACACCTTATTTATTCAATAGAAGAAAGAAAAATTTTTTTATAATGTTTTTGTATTATGTTATATATGTATGTATCTTTTATTGTTTTTTATAAGACTACATAAGTACTAATGCTTTTTTTTAATCCTATAGCCACTGGCATAAAGAAGAGAAATAAATATCTTAAAATCTGTTTAATGAGTCTTCTGTATTGATTCATTTTTCCTATGAGCAGAAATGCTAATTAACATGGAATTTTAATTAATACTGTTAAACCTATACATTTTACGTGACATTTCATTAATTTTTTTCTTTTATCAAAATACAATTTTGAGTTATGCATTATTGTTTATAGAGGAGAAGAGATCTTTATAGGTCTAAGAGAAGCTAAAGCTCCTAAATATAAATTATAATAAACTTCAAGTAAAAGATTTTTTTATAACTTAATAAAAAAGAATATTTTGAAGTCTTGGAGTGGTAGTTTCCTCTGTGCTTCCCTCTTCAAATGTCACATTTGAAATTTTCAAAAAAGTTTCAATTGTTGCCTCAGATTGGGACTCAGGACATTACATCTTGTGAATACGTCGTTGGCGATCACGAGTTACTCCAGTTAAGTTTAGCATTTCTTCTGCTCCCTTTATGCTAGCCCTCTTTCCGCTTTCAAGCATCAGTTTCTTCTCTCATTTCATAACTGCTTTTAGTACACCGACCATGAAATACAGTGTTTTTCACCCCCTGCGATAAACTTGCTCTTCACTTAGATGAAAGATCAAAAAAAAAAAAGATTTTTAATCCATATTGTAATATATTTTAAAATATTTATTTATGTATTTGTCTTAAAATATTATTAAATATGTCAAATTAGTTTTTTAAAAAACATAGTAAATGTTTTAGAAAAAAATATATAAAATTCTAGTTCCAAAATTGATTACAGATATTGGCAAATGTTAGTGAAGCAAAAAATGAAAAATTTTCTTAAAAAATTAAACTAACTGAATTTGGCCTCGTTCGATAATGCCTTAAATTCCAAGCCTAGATACGCTATTATTTTAATTAGGAGATATTTTAGTAAAAAAAAATTTTTCAGAATAATTTTTATAGCTAAAAGAAATTAGATTGCTTTTGAAAATTTTTGCGGCGCACCGCTCAATCTTTTAAATAAATTAAAGTTCTGCCTAAAAATTAGACATTTAATTTTGATATATAATAATATAAGCTAGTATTTAAAAAAATTTTTTTTTTCTAACTAGGTCGTCGTAAAAAAATCTGGGCTTTTAAAGCCGTTGTTAACTTCAACTATGAGAAGCGCTAGTTATTTGAATATATCTATATTTATATATAGATCCCCAAATATATTTTTGCGTGGGCGTATTTTTGTTTTCACTGATAAATTGCGCTAATGAAAATTTGATCAATTAGCTAATTCCTATAGAACAAACAAAGCGAGGTGGATTTTGTCGCCCCCGCTCACTCTCTCTCTCTCTCTCTCTCTTTCTCTCCTGTTCATTTCTGTTCAGTTTTGCCTTCAGGTCCTTCGTTCATTCGTACATCTCTTTTTTGTGCGTCTCTTCATTCGTTCTTTTCGATTCACTTCAATTATATTGGCGCATTCAACTTTTCATCTACAAGTATAATAGAAGTTACATTCAAGGATCGAAAAATCCATTAGGGAAATTAAACAAAAGTACTGCGCTCATTAAAGGACTTGGCTCTATTAATTAAAACTTAATATATTGTTAGATCTATATATATGTATATATATTCATTAAATTAAAATCAGATGATTGACGTCTCTATTTAGCTGTCATTAATTTGGTAGTCTTCTTCTCTATCTAGAATAAATTACTTTAAAAAAATGTTAAACTAAAGTTTAGAATAAATTGATAATTTTATTTATTAGAGAATTCTGAGAAATCATTAATGGTTTGCAAATTCACATTTTTTTACTATTTTTTTTAATTTGTTTTTATTTTACATTTTTGATTAATAATTTTTTTTTTTGTGAAGGAAAGACGGACTGGATCTTTTCCCTAGGATCCGTTCATGACCACATTTTATATGTATTAATCAAATTTTTACAAACAAAGATTACCTTCTTATTTTTAAATGAAGCCGACTAAATAATTAAAAACTATTCCTTTATACACAATCGTGCTCAAGTAGTTTCAAAAATTGGAGAAACCATCCCATAAAATAATTAAAGAAAACCTTTGATTGTTTTTTAACAAAATTAATCCTAAACATCCCTATTCTACTGAGACTGAAGTGTTAGTTTCTCTCAAAACTAAGAGCGCATTCAATGCTCATATTTTATTGAATAAAATTCATAAAGATGAAAGCATTGTTTACACAAAAATAGATAAGCTGGCGCTATAGAATACAATCTCTACAGAGCCTTTTCGATTGAAACTAGCTTATTTATTTCTGAAATATTACATATTGCTCTTACGATTAAAACATGTGAACTGAATCAGCTCTTTTTTAATGAAAAAAAAAACAAAAAACTTTTTGCTTTTTGACATCGAAGGCTATATTCACAAATGTGATAAATTATTTATAGTATTAATTTAAAGAAAACCAATGTCCCTCCCCATTTCTATTATATTATTATATTAATTATTATATTATATTAACCAAATGATCCTTGGATCATGAAACGAACCTTGTCATAGTCCAAAAGGCAAGGGCGGTTGTTGGACAAATTTTAAATGATCGAATATAAAATCCAGGAAAAAAATATCAAGGGCAATTTTTTGAAATAAATTCTAGCCGCTAAAGTCGATATTTCAGTAGGTCTTTCTACAGGACCTTTCTTTTATTAGATACTTGGAGAAGTGAAAATAGTAGAATAAACGAAGCAGAAGAAAATTCTATCTTTGGAAACTCGAGAACGTGATCTACTTACCAAATATGGGCAAGCTAAGGTCTTTTGAATTATTACAATTTATTGCAATTCATAATTCTTAAATTTCTAAAATTAATTTTTTTTTTTCATTTATTTTAAATTATGTTTTTCTTTTTTTTCTAAATTTATTCTCATAAATTTATTTAAAAGAATTTAGGATCTGCATCATCTCTTTGAGTCAGGCTGTTTTTTTGGTCCTCTCCCTAGTGTGATTAATTTTCTAAAAGTCTTACCCCTCCACCTTTATTTTTTTCTCTCTCTCTCTCTCTTTTTCTACTAAACAAATAAAATAATGGTCTATTTTTAAAATTTCTCTTACCGTTGTTTCATTTATATTATTCAAATCGACTTAGAGGAGTGGAAGAAAAAAACCCGAGCGACTGTCACAAAGTCTAACCGAGTGACGAGTAGGAAAAAAAGCACTTGTTCTTTTTCTACTTTGTCTCTCAATAGCTTTTAAGAGTTATTTCCAACCGGGTGGACAGCGGCGATGTCGTCATCGTTGCGGATGCTGCGCCCCGCCGGATATTGGGATCACACCTCCTCCATATAAATACATGTGGCTGCTTTCTTGTTTGCTTTGTAGGCTTATACTTTTTTCTTTTCTTTTTTTGTTCATCATCCTTGTCTGAAATTATGTCACCTCGACACTTTAGAGATGGAATCGATCTAATAAATCAGCAACCTCTCTCTTCAATTTCAATGAGAGAAAAAAATTTACACTCTATATAAATAAATAAGGGATTTATGCGTCTCTGTGAGGTATATTGTAGAACTTAAGTTCAGTTAAATGCGAAACTTGATGTCATAATCACATTGAAATCCACAAATTTTCCAATAAAAAAAATGTAAACGTTTTTTTGTTGTGTAAGTTATTAATGCGAGAGAGAAAAGTGTAAAGTGTATCTTCAAACACATCGTTATACTTTTATTATTAAGGTCATCTACTATTTTTTGTGCAAAAGGAATAGGAATGGAATTCCACTGGGGTTGCGACAAACCAAAAAATTATAATTACTACAAAAGACATGCGCATTCAGTGAAAAAATTGCGCCAAAATCCTATCCTCCTTTCTTTTTATACGGTGTAATTTGATAACGAATTTAAAATAAAACAAGTTTATTTGTATTTAATAACCGAGAATTTTGATATAAAATGCCATGAAGCCAATGAAATATAAGAACATTCTAATTCTAATTCAGTCATCTTTTTTATGGTGAATTTAATAGTTAACTAGCAAAATGTTATCGGGAATACTGAGGAGTACATTAGGTTTACTGTTTCTTAAAGGAGAACAGTTAAATAAAATAAATGAATAAATAAATAAATTTATTTACTACTTGCCTAGAGGCATAAGTCCTCATTGGTCCAATCAAACACAAATACAAATTTATAAATTACATAACACAAAATAACAAACAATTAACAAAACAAATACAAATAAAAAAAAAGAAATAAAATAAAAAATCAGTAAAAAACTCTCCAAAAGAGTACGGTTGGTCACATTATTATAAGATATTTATTTTTAAGAATCTTGGTGCTCAAAAATACGACCTTCCAAGTCTATGTTGGGCGAATGATTTGAAACTATAAAAAAATTTTTATTCAATACTTGAAATGCCGAAAGGAACAAACACTTTTCTTGAAACATCAAAATATTTTGAAAATGATAAATAACTAACAATTATTAACATGTGTTTTGAATAATTTTTATTGTTTTTTCTTCATCGGAGGCCATTATATATAAGATAAATTATATATAATAGTTTTAATAATAACCGATATGGTTCGTCTATATTTATTTATTTATTTTATTAGGATAAAATTTAAAAAAAAATCTATTAGAACTATATTTATCGATTCGACAAAATCATTATTAGCTTAGCTTGCTTTTTACTTTCTCTTATTTTTTAAGTTATAAACACTATTTTAATTTAAAAGATCAAAAGTACCTAAAACTCTTGAAAATTTCAAAGAAATTGATGAAATGATTTTTTTCTAAATCTATTGATTTGTCTCACATTATTAACATTATTATTGTTCTATCATTTTAATGAGTATGTTTCATCGTAAATTGCAGATATAAAATTTTATTTGTCCAGAGATATTTTTCATTAATTCTCCCTCCCTCGATGTCTAAATAATATTAACAATTGAAAATAACAGAAAGCAATATATATATATCTTAAAAAAAAATATTCAAATATAAAATGGCATTTTTTCAACTTCTTGTTCGAGATATTGACCATGTCAATATTAATAACTTTAAAATTCAAGGAATGTTTTCCGATAAAAATTTTTTATACATTTTTTTTTTTTTTTTTTTTGAATTGAGGACAGGATTCCCGGGTGCTGCCAGTTGAAAAAAAACCAATGTTCTTATTGTACACTTTAATTATTTCAAATGGTTTAAATTAATGTGGGCCGATAACCCTTCTCGTTTATCGGTATCACAAGTAATTAGAAAATAAATTTATTTTATATATTAAACAACCAACAAGTACAGTGTTTATTTATTGTAACAAGATAGTTTTTGAATGATTTATATTGACTTATGTACGTATATTTTTTATTTAATATCAAACAGTAATGTCCTGGAATCTAATTAATAAAATCGATTCAAAATTTTTTCAGAAAACCCTTGGAATGTCACACACATATAAAAAGATTAATAAATGTATGGTAATATTTACATGAGTACCTAAGCTTATTGGGAAATTTAAAAAAGTATATAAATATGTCATGTATATTAATCAAAGGTAGTCAGCCGTTGATTCAAGGATGAAAAAGAACTTAAACGCACGCGACTCCAGAACAGAACAGGAGGAATGGGCTAATTGCGCAGATCGGTTTCAAGATAAATAGATTAGATCCCCGGGTTGGAATTAATCAACTGGGTCTAGGCCGGAGAGGATCAAACGATCCTGCTTGAAACACGAAGTTGAACCCACCCTCACGTCACGTCCTCACATAGGTTAGCTAATATGAAAAGGAAAAACTACCTTGAGAAAACCTTCAAAGCTAATGATCATCTCTCCACCTACTTGCTTCCTTAACAAGAAGAGTTGTTTTCATACTTGAAATTATTTTTAATTTAAAATAATAATTCAATGAATCGCTCTTTTAATGTTGGAAAATTTATAAAAATAAAGTTGCACGTGAGCGAGAAAAATAAAGTGAAACTAAGCGGAGGCTATGTAACCATATAAATACAGGTATCCCTCGCTTTGTGCAATTACTTCTGTGAAATAATCGCATAAATTGAGTTGAATTTATTAAGGATCCGTTTTTCTGTGTCACATTATTTTATTTGGAAATATTTCGGATATCATAACTTCAGGCCATCTTCAATACAAAAATATGATTTGACGGATATCTCTATCAATCAATGTGTATAAACTATTTAGAGACGCGGGGAACGCTGCACACGAAGAGCCTTTTGTTTGTAAAAACTGCAAATTATATATTTTTATATTAAAGTTGACCTGGCCCTATGGCGTCCAAAATATTTACAAAAAAATGTAAATGTGTAAGGGTGATCTAAAATAGCTTGTGCTATTACTCCTACGAACTACCCAGTAATTCTATACAATTATCAATTAATTTTTTTAATTGATTAATTGAACTTTATTTTTTCCCTCTTTTTTTATTTTCTCTTACCTATATATGAAATGTGTAGTGAAAAAGTATATCGATCGCAAAAAAACTCAATGTCAAGATTTCATTTCATTTTTACTGGGGTTCCTGTTTATTTACCCGAGGTGCTTTCACGTACGGATACACACACCTGAAACCCAGCAGACCTCTGGACAAAACCATCTATCAGTACCCCATGAAATTACTTTATTTCCTAACTCAAACTCCTCCTCCTATATTCATTTCTGCCTAACTACCCCATCTGGTCCCTTTATTCCAACCTATTCTATGCTAGGGAAGATGTCCTAGATTGAGGAGGGACTCTCTCAGCACCGGCATGTAGCCTACTCCTTGTGAAGAGTGCATCATTGAGTGGGAATCCTTCTTTACATACGGGTGGTGTCACAGCAACTCCCTCTCCTAGTAGAGTTGCCTGAGGGCACTATTGTGGTGGGATCCAATGTTCCAATCCAGGGCATACTTGAGGATTTGTTTACATTAAATATTTTTATTTAAATGAAAAAATCCCTCGTGCCCGGGATGCAAACACTGATCTCCTGTGCAGATCGGCGACACCCTACCGAATTCTCCAGAGAGCCCTATATGTCGAGATTTCAACGGAAATAAATGTTTTGAGGAATGCTTATGTTTATTGATAAACGAGATTTAATTACTTTAATTTTAATTTTTTTGTAATATAGATTAATAAACACCAAAGATATATCTCTAAAAATAAAAGGTAAATTAAAATTATGAACATCTACCTCGGGGGAAAAACGCAAAAGGTTGTTGTGTGATGTGCAGCCATCACCACCAACATTAATCTATTATTTCAGACAAATAAATAATTTAAAATAAACATGAATAAAAAAATCTTATTAATATTATAATTCATTCATACATTTCATTTTTATAATAAATTCAATATTTTCTCTTTTTTAAATTTAATTGACGGTTTTGTTAATCCTTTTCATTTATTTTAAAATATAAAATGGAAATGAAAAAAATTAATCTATATCAAAATTAGGAGATTAAATAATAACAATAGGAAGGAATTTTGAAACAACCTGTACTGTAGTCTATCCCTCTCTGCTTTTCCCTTTTCCTCTCTCTCCCTAGTGTAATTTACGCTTGCAGGTGTTCCATGTATACACAATGCAACTGGTTGCCTAGGCAACTGCATCACAATACGTCTGTTCCTGACAGTCTATACACTTCCTTCCCTAAATAATAATATATCCTGTTCGTTCTGATATTATGATATTGAATTAAGTTCAAAGGTGAAAGAAGACTCCCTTCCTCTTCGCTGTCAAGATTGATTTAGATCTTTAATAAATTCCATCCTCTTTTTAATTGATGAATTAATAATTAATTAAAATAATTAAACAATCAAGATAATTAACAAAGTTCTATAGAAACATGATAAATTGTTCGTTCAATTTTCTATGAATAAATTAAGCGAGTACTTACGTTTTCGTTAAGTGAAAGAAGTCACATGTCCAGGAATGAATCAAAAATTCGCAATGAAATTCTTTAACTGCATAAACTCGATTTAAAGAAAAGATTAGTGGGCTTTCCAAAGTTAAAGTCGTTTCTGATTCAGTTAAATGCAAAAATTATTAATCTTATTATGGATAGGCATACATTAAATTGGAGTAGAAATTATTTTGGAAATGATCTAGCCTATTATACATAAGCAAACTATAGTGAAATTATTAATAATTATTGATAAACATTAGCATAAAACAATACTCAATTTTATTCTTTTGTTTTTTAGTAAGTGACGTATTTGTTGATATTTCTAAATATTATTAAAAGTCTAAAGTCTCTTTGTTTTGAGTTGTGAAATTAATCATTTGAATTTCTGAACTGCTAATATAATTTTATTTTTTTTTAAATAATTTTTTCATTCACCTTCCATTTCATATCAAATCATTCTTTGATTATTTTTTGGGACCTATTTGAAATTAGAGAACTTTTTAGAATTCAGATTTGACGAAACTTCGAATTCCTTCCAATTCCAAATTTTAGAGAACGATTAATTGTAACGTCAACTTAACTTTTCAAGCTTTTGAAAGCTAAGCTCGGATTAGTCTGCAAGATCATCTATTTTTAATTTGCCAGTCTGCTATTTTGTGGACTCCTACGTTTAGATCAAATTTGGATATACAAGCATTTTTATGAAATCTTATATTTATGTTTCTGACGTTCTGATTTAGTAGAATAGTGTAAAATCTTGAGTTGATGTTTTTCTCTTTTTGGGAGGGGGTGATCACTAAATACGCCATTGACTATAGAAAATGGTAGTTTAGTGATATTATTGTAGCTATCTCTTTTATGGTATGTTGAAATGATTGAAACGTATAATTATATATGAAAACTCCCATTTTCTTAAATCCATATTAAAAGTCGACGCTTATAGCTTAAATATATTTTTGTGAAGACTGATGTTTATGTCTTAATATTTTAATATTTTATTTTTCTAATTTTTAAATTGAAGGTTAAGGAAAAGCTTTGTCCAAAATTTGTATTTGATGTAAATATCAAATTTGATATAATTTATTTAGAAATTTCACCCCAAAAATTTTCAGAATTTGGAGGAGCTGTGAATTTCAACTTGACAGTGAAGAATTTTTTCCTAAGTCTTCTTCACACTCTTTACCTCCTCAAATAGCAAAATAAAAATACAATAAGATTTTTTATTAATTTCCTACTCTTTTAAAGTTGTTAGTTTGTTCGTAATTATAAAATAAGAAATCGTTCTTTTTCAATTCATTATTCTAAATAAAATGAATTCCTTTCGAAATCTACGGAGTGTATATTTGTTTTATTTTAAATGATTAAAGTTTGTATTTTTTATTTTTGTATTTTATTAGATATTTTCATTAAATGGTAAAAAAAAGATTTAGTTCACTGACGAACAATAACAAATAAAAATTGTTTTTATTTCATCTTTTGGCTGCCTGTAAACCCACCACTTTATTCAAATTCCAAGAGCCACTTAACTAAATTATTATTCTAAAGCTTTTTCTTAGTTACTTTGTTTCATTTATTACGGGAGTACAAATTTGCATTTTGTTATATTAATGAGACAGAGTTGAGAGTGAGTGAGTTGTGTATCATCAGTGTCCGTACTAATAATAATATTTTTTCTTTTTTTTAAGTTAAGGGGGAAACTAGGAAAATTACTATATTAACATATAAATTTAAACACTAAAAGTATTATTTTTTCTCTAATTTAATAAATAAAGTTTTTGCAGAAATATTTTAAATACATGTATTCATTCATATAAATAATATATCTTACTATTATTTTATTTTAAAATATATAAAATCAATATCACTAAATGTTTGCTACTTACCAAATGGTTCTTTGCTGGAAGTAAAAAAAGTAGACAAATTATATCAAAAAGAAGAGAAAATAAATTTGCCTTTCGGTATCTACATGTATAAATATATATATATTCATTTGCAAAGCTAAGGACAGAGGGGAGACAATTGGTTTCCAAATAAATTTTCATCGAACCCACACCTCTTGGCTTTTAAGATTATCAATATTGACACTATCACTAGCTTTATCCTCTCAACCAAGGGGAGGGGGAGGGAGACACGTTT
>JAAAKE020103419.1:0-17953 GCA_010014785.2 Anisolabis maritima
TAAATCAGGTGCCTGCTCTGGTAAAATAAAAAACCCTTTTATATTTTTATTATATTAATAAAAATTATTGTTTTAAAAAAAAGAATTATTAAAAAAAAAAAAAAAAAAAAAAAAAAACGATGTTAACATGATAAATTAATTATGAGTTTTTTTTTTATTTGTTATTAAAATTTAAATCATTTGAGAATTGTCAAATACAAGAACTAAAAAGTCGTGAGCGTTTTTATTAAATTAATTTTATCTGTTGAAATTTTTTATTATATTAGATGAAAAAATAAAATGAAATAATGTATAAAATGTTTCTTTCTGTATCTCAATTTAAATGAAGTTACGTGCTAAAAATAAATAATTACAATTTATTGAATTATTATTTAGTTCTTTTCTTATTAAAAATAATAATTTTAAAAAAATGGATAAATATGAAATAAAATTTAAGAGGCTAGATTTTAGAGGGCCGGGAGAATATCAGAGGATATTTATCCACCCCTTTCCTTTGGTAAATAAATGGCAAGTGGCCTCCCCTCGACTTTTTCATATACACATAAATAGGTGAGTTACCATTTATGATTTTACTGTAATGTACATATGTAAAATTTGGTCCATCTACATTAAATCGTGCTCGTGGTTATCGTGCTGATATCCATACGTACAGGCACAGACACATAATTCGAAAAATGGTATTTTGGGG
Organism: Anisolabis maritima; assembly: GCA_010014785.2. Classification (NCBI taxonomy): domain Eukaryota; kingdom Metazoa; phylum Arthropoda; class Insecta; order Dermaptera; family Anisolabididae; genus Anisolabis; species Anisolabis maritima. The sequence continues at coordinate 689 of JAAAKE020103419.1, forward strand.
AGCAGGGAGGTCCAAAACGTCAAGGACAATCAAAATCTCGAGATCGAATTTTTGGACGATTACAATACTTTCACTATACCTAAATGAGAAAGTAAAAAAAATGGAATGAGAAATTTACATTGTTTCAATCTTCCTCTTAAATTTATGAAAAAAAAAAATAGAGCGGAGTGATTTTAAACTTTTGAGGTTGCCGCGCCCTTAAAAAGGTAAAAACTAATCGTGCACATTCTTTAAAAATTTTTTATTCGTTATCTGGGACAAACCACTACCAAAAACAAATTCTGATTATATTGCACTTCATGAGGCAAATCGCTCCTGTATTAAATTTTTTTTGCTCTCACTTTTTATGCCATTCACAATTTCAAATATTTTGAAAACACTAAATTTTTTTCCAAAATATATTTTAAAAAAATTAAAATATTCAATTATTTGAGTTTCAAAGGAATCCGATATCAAATCGAATCTCATGTCTTCATTTAATTCTTTAAAAAAAATTATTAAATTCCATTACTTAATAGCAGATTGCATTTTGTACGTCATACGTCATACAAACAGAATAAATAATCATATCGCCTATATCTGGAGTGATTTTTCTCTAATACGATAAATCTATTTGATCTTTATACGTGTTAATTATTTATCATATATAGGAAGATAAAATAATTTATAAATTTTAAGAACAAATTTAAATGGTATATAATTTCTTTTTCTGATTAAGTTACTCATCTTTTTTTTTTTTAAAGCTTAAAAAACTTTTAAAGCTTCTCATCCTATAAGAGAATATCTTGCGGTTCAAGTTGGGAAATTTAAACAGAAAAATTAGCTTTTTAGGCTTGATAATATATTCAAAATATTATATCATGTTTCCTGTGGCGGAGTGAGGAATGCATTTTTTTTAGAAATGGCCAAATGTATTTTCATTTAATAAATAATGAATTTTATAAAATTTAAAAAAAATATTTTTTTGTTTTAATTTGGTTTGGAAATCGTGTCTGAATTATTAATGTATTCTTATATATATATATATATAGCTAAAAACGCAAAGAAAAATGTTTTTCGGGCGTTTAGAATAAAATTTTACTAACGTACACCCCATGTGCCATGAGTTTAAATGTAATCAGCAAAAAATAGAATTGCTTTCAAAATATAAATTAAACATGTCGTTTCAACTTTTTATTAGGGTAGTTTATGTTAACAACTTTTTAAACATTATTATTATTTTTTATATATTATAAATAAAAAATGAAACAAGTTTTATACATAAAAATGCCTTAGTGAATTTAAATAAGGCTTACGATTGCGTTAATGAATACTTGGTGCATTTCCGGAAATGCTTTTTTACTCTTCGATTAAACTTGCTAATCCGGCGATATAATGTATATAGATTAATAAAAAAATCCATCAAGTCTATAAAAATATAAAACTTTAATGCATCGAGTTTCAGCTTTTTTTTTTTTTATTATTAAAATTGGTCCAGAAATTAATCAGAAATTTTAATAACAATGGACTTTTCAAAAAAAAATTAAATATTTTATTAGAAATAAAAATTTTAACTATCATCATGTGAGTATTCGATTATAAAGTAGAATTTAAGTAGTTATATATATTTGATCATTTTTAAATATTATTTTATAATTCGCTTTTGTTTTTTCAAATCCTTAAACGAATTATTTTTGTTTTATTTATGAGAAATATGAAAGTATTGTTTCGTTATCTATTTTTAAATATTAAAATCTTTGGAAAGGGAGAATTGTTATCTGGTCATTTTTAGGACAGCCTTTCCCTCCTATTAATCCTGGTGCCCTTTGGTTTATAATAAGCAATTTAAAATATTACAACAAAAGTAGATCACCTTGTCTGTCATATATTTAGTATTATAATTATTATGCTATTTAGCAATATAAATTTTTGTATTAAGATTATAATTCTAGATAAAGTCAATGGCCCATTGTCGAGACCCTATAGTTAAAATGGCAAGAGATAAGAATATATCAAAATCACAGGGTTTTCAAAGTGGCAACTGCGCATTCGCGGATATTTTACATCTCTCAGATCCCATCGATTATATATATAATAATGTCGATTTTGGAGCGTTATTTATAATTATAGATGAAAAATGAAAACTATTATTATTATAATGCGGACCTAAAGTAATTGGGATTATTAATTTTAATTGAAAGTACAACCAACTGTTACTCGTAATCGCCACCCTTGAATATATCACCAAAAGTAATTCATTTAATAAATAAGTCCGAATTATTTTTTAAATAAAAGCAAGAATAAAGTAATAATCAAATTGATTTTAATTTAATATTTTTCCTAAGATTAATAATTTTACTAATATCTCATAGTCTTAATTTTATTTATTTAATTTTGGCCTATTTATAGTACAAATACCGAAACGAGAATTAATTAGTATTTCAAATTGACAAAAAAACGCGAATTGAATCTAAAATCCTGCCATGGAATTGTTTGAAAATTGAATAAATCCATGTCTATCCAATAATTTTTTCAATAATGTATAATAAAAATCCAGCCACAAAATGGACGTTTTTATAGTAATTATGTTTTTCAAGTTATTAAGTGACAAAATGAATTGAACAATAAAGTTACTGTATAGGCCATCAAAGCCAGAAAAAAACAATAAAAGGTAGTTAGGGTGGCTCTCGAGCTCAAGCCTCCCCCTCCCATCATGATTACTTTTTTAAGTTTTTAAATAATGGCAGCTTGAATGAGGATGTAACCCGTTTAATTTAGCTTTTTCATTTTTTTTTCTGACGTTTTTATCGTCTAGTAAGGGCCCCTACAAAAAAAAGCAGAGTGCACCTATGGCTCCTGCATGTTGATCAACCAGGCCCTCGGATCTCTCGAGACTCCATGTCGAAAATATTCATATTCTTATTTTTGACAAGGGCTAAAATAACGTTTTCAAGAGAGAGAAAAAGAGATAGAAAAGACGAGCAACGAACATTTCATTTTTTAATATTTAAATAACATCTACTCTCTTTAATAAGATTTAATTAATATAAAATCTTTAACGAATAAAAAATCTTATGTATACATTTCTTTAAATATTTAATATTTTTTCTTTCGTAAGGATTAAGATAATAGATAACCGAGAACAGCGTTTTGATTGAATTATTAAAATTACTGTATTTGGGTTGTTTATCAATGGGCCTGTCTCATGGTCTCGGCTCACGTATCAAGGGTCAGTGGTTCACTTCCCGTCCTGAGCAACAGAAATTTATTTAAATTATATTAGCTACCAATTAATTTAAATAACTGAGGAGAGTCTAAATGGCCTCAGATGTCAAAAAGACTTTAAAAAAAGTTTATCAATATTTAAAACTAGACTTCTTTAACAAAAAGTTTATTTCATCTTTTTAATTGTACAATATTCTATTTAAACTAATCATTAAAAAAAAAATTATTTTATTGATTAATTCAAATCAATTTTAATTTTTCAAATTTACCTAATAATATCTCTTTTTTCCCTTCTTTAATAATATAACAATTTTTTATTGATTTAAGAGATAATGCTGACAATATTTAAAAATAAATAAAGTTTAACTCTTTCGAAAATTTAGGAACTCTCTTAACTAAGAGAAAACAGTGTATATAACTGCTAAATTCAATAATAGAAAGAATATCTCTACCTTTATTTATTTAATAATCTTTTACCAAAGTTAAAAAAAAAGTGCAAAACAAAAAAAAATCATCTTTATATCCTGGAACACTTGTAAATCTTTAATAATACCGATTTTGTTTCTTTTTTCATTTATTTGTTCATTTTTCTTTTTTAATTTTTTAATTTAATTAAAATATTTTTTATTATTGGCCTTCTAGCCATTAGTTCTACTCTAACCTGTAAATTGATCTAAATCCATCTGCAAACTTCTACACTGATACTTAATCATTTGCATAGAGCAAACATAGAGATTTTCGCATATATCCAAATCCCAAAAGTATTTGTTTTTGATGCTAGTTAAACAATGCATAACTATTATTTTTTATAAAGGATAAAGATCTAATTGGAATAATCTTATTAATATATATCAAATAATTATTACTATTAAATTATAATTATCAAATATATTTGTTTAAAGTTAGTCTAAATTTTTTTTAGATATATTATTATAGTATTTTCTTTTTTCCTGAGTGAGTCGGGGCCGCTTTAAAAAATTATAAATACAAGCAAGACGGCCCGTCGCCGTTGTAAATAAAAAAAAAGCTCCATAGTACCATATACATATATAAATAGAAATTTTTTTAAGATTCGGAATTTCGGAATATTAATTATCAATTTTAAATGGGTTATTCTTATTGTTATTGATAGTATCAAAAAAGGAATATCAGAAATTAGAAAATATTATAATCAAATAAAATGTGGTGATCCTTGTATTGATCGAAAATGTAATGGTAAAAAATATAATTTCTAATTAAACTTAAATGGAATCTATGTATTAAAATCACTATTATTTTATTTAGGAAGTCTTCAATAGTAAATAAAACTTTAAAAAGATAAACTAAACATAAAATATTTCGTAAAAATAAGGAAATAATTGTGAGCGTCATTTGAGTAGAAGCTAGCAGTCGCCTGGCGTTCTAATATAAAAAATGAATGCCCTTTATTTAGTTACTGATATTGATTATTTCCTCAATAAAAAATCTTTTAATAGTGGGGTTGATGAATCTGGCGTAATGATAAACATCTCTTTGCCCAGACCCGGTAAGAATAGAGCGATCCTGATATCGAAATCCAGAGGACTTGTGCCCTAGTTGATTAATTTCATAAAATTTAAAGAATTGAATCTATACAATTGACGTATATGTTTCGAGTATTATAAATTAGTTATTTAATCTACTTGATAACGTTTTATTCTTATGATCCTTTTGCTCCACTTGTATTAAATATATATTTTATAAAAGTTCATTCAGTTTTATTTAGAAATTTGAGTTTAATGGTTTTTAACTTTAAAAATGTTACCGATCTCTAATTATAATTTAAAAAGAATTAATTTATTCATATTTTCCCATTTGATAAAATATTTTTCCCTTTTGTATGAAAATAAATGAAAAAACTTTAATATTTTCGCCAAAATATTACCAAAAAAGTATATGATCAAACTACCCAACAAATCTATAAGAAACCTATTTCTGTATTTTTTAAATTGATATATTTTTTCGTTTGATAGTTTATTTAAATTGAAGTTTTTTTTTTGAGATTTCAGTTATTTAAAATGGATTATATACAGAGAATTTGGTAGTAGAGAGAACGATGAAAGGGAACAAATAATTTATTGAAAAATGTCCATTATTTTTTTTTAACATCCACGCGGGTTTTCTTTTTTTCATTAGGAAATTTTCAAACACAGAAATAAATTGATTAATATATTATGCGAAACAATTTAAAATGAAATAGCATTATATTTTTCGATTGGCATTACAAAGAGATCCAAAATGATATATTGGAAATTTCAATAAGCTTTATCTATATAAAAAATGGGTTAAGACATGTGAGTGATATTTATTGCTTTAAAAGGTCTCAAATCTGTTATAAAAAGAGAGAAGATCGAAAAATTGCTGGTGTTCTAGTTTATAGTGTTCTGTATAATATATAAATTTATACCAAGTGTACTTGAAGGAAAATTCCCAGCTAGAACCAAAATAAATTTTTTTGTCATTAATTTATGAATATTTCATATTGTATTGAATATTTAAGAAAAGTGCACAAAAACATGGAGGTCTTCAAACCTCGGAATTTAATTAAATTATTCGGGAAGCCTTATAGCTCTATTTTATATAATATAAACAGATGGGGATATATCTCACGATCGAATCCGACTCCAAGTGTAAAATTACAATCGAAACAAACCCGAAATGTTTCGTGAGAACTTAATAGATTTTTAATTTTAACTTACCCAACGTTAGATTGTATCGACACCTTGAAATACATTCCTAATTATTATTTTTTTATTTAAATTAGGGATAAATAAAAAGCCTAATATTGTTCTTTAAAAGATGCGTGCCAAAAGTTTTTTTTACAGATTATTACTAATTGTAAGTAAAAAAAAGAATTTGATTTTTGTTTATGTAATAATTTTTATTATTAACCCAAATACAGTAAAAAATTTTGTTTTAACCATTTATTATAATAGTAGATTGAAGATGGGATTATAAAATTTTATCCAAAATTCCGTAAATTCCCCAAATTTATTAAAGATGTGTTTCTGTATAAATTCCCAATGCCTAAAGAAAAGAAAAGAACTGTCACTTGAGTCTTCAAACCTACTCATCACTACAATGCCAACCCTGGGGCTTTATATTTTTTTGAAATCGAATCTCTAATATCTGCTTAAAGATACATTGAAATTATGTTGTAGTGAATAGTATGTTTCGAGGCCTTTATGACACTTATTTTGTTTACATGTCCTCATCTCTAAAATATGATGTATCATTAATCACTTCTTGAAACTCTATATTTAGAGTAAAATCCTTTTATAATTCATAAGTTTCTTAGTAAAATAGTAAAATATTATTTTTTTTTAAACATGCTTATTTCTACAGTATGTACTGAAATAATATTAATTTCCTTTTTAAATTTTCATTTCCTTACTTGAATATTTAATTTAAATTCAATAAAAAATCTTTGTAAGTTTTTGAGAGCAGATAAAATTTAAACCTATAAATTGTCATCATTAATGAAGGAAAAGGAGGGGAACTGGAGGGGCTTTACTTTCCCCTCCTTTTCTCTAGGGTTTTCTAAAATTCTCATTTTAAATTATATCATAGTTTTTTTTTTTTTTTAAACAATCTTGAATATTAATTGAGAGGGACATAACTTATGACTTTTGCACACCTTAAATGTTGAATTAGTTCAACCCTATATCCCATTTTTTGTTTTAGAAAGGAATTCATTCGAAATCTCATGTCAAATCTGTGAAGGGATTTTGTTTTTCCAATCAATACATCTTTCATTTGTCGGTTTATTATTGCTTAGTAAGGCAAACATTGGATCCAAAAGGCCAGGTGATTATTTTGTTTCTGAAATTGGAAATAACCCTCCCCTCATGTTATATGTCCCCCAGGGAGTCCAAAATTAGGTCCGTCTCGCAGTTTGTGAATTCATTATTATTTCACGTCGTAGAAATAAAAAAAATAAAATAAAATAAAATAAAGAAGCACACTCATCGAAAAAGTTAGATACGCGAAAAAAAAGTGAAAGAGATATGGACGTAATTCAGAGACATCAGAAAAAAAGGGATCCAAAAATCAAACTGGAATTTTACAAGTTACAGAGAATAAATTGATCAAGCTAGCTTAATCAAAGTGCCGATGAAGGAGAAAGATAATTAAAGTAAAAAATTATTTACAAAATTTCAATGTAGAGTATATATATATATATATATATACATTATGAATGTGAAATGTTCTGAGAGATGAGATATAATCTTTTAATTCACTGAATCTTTGACAGACAAATTCAATTTTTCAATTTTATAGAAATACTCTGAGAATTCTCATATCTTAGCAAACATTTTAGAATTATAATCTTAGTAGAGAATTCATTTCTTAATAAAATCATCATTGAAGAAAAGTGTTTACAACTTCGTATTCGAAGAACGCTGGCAAAATGAATATATTAATAGAACGTAAAATTTTTATAATAGTATCCTTATAAATTTATTCTTTGATCAAGTAACGCTAACAATAATATATATTTAGACAAAAAAATTTACCTTCCTTTTAACTACAACACCCGTCTAAATGGCCTCAGATGCTGAAAAGGACTCAACAAAAAAAAATCACAACACCTAAAATCGGAGATAAAATTGATTTTGTTTAATTTTTTAATGAGTTTTTCATATATTGGTTTTTTCAAAGAGAATCAGAATTCCATATATCCAAAAAAAAAACCTAAATCGGACACTTGACTTTTATTTCGGATTTAAATGACACTTATGAATTCTTTTTTTTTCAAAATACATTTTTTCGGCACTTGAGTTCAAGCTATGACTATATGGTTATGTTTTACTTAAATTTTTCTAAAATTGGAAAATGTTTCAAGTTTATTTTATTTTATTTACTAGAAAATATATAGAAAGCCTGCTATATTTTAATATTTCAACAATTCAATATATAGGCTATGATAAAAAATGATAATCTTTCTGGCTTTTATTAAAATTAAATATTAAAATTTCTACCAGGTAAAAACAAAAGATTATCATGTTTATCATTTTTTTTAATGCAGCATATGATTTTTAAATTTAAGGGAAAGGGAAATGACTTTTAATATATTACCATGATCAAAACGAATTGGGACAGGTCGAATTAAAAGAAACGAGCATTGAATATTTTCAAATTGATTTGTGCTCTATTCTTGATAATATCATCAGACACATGATATATGATTTTATACTGAATACAAATATAATGAAATCTGCAATAGTTTTCGAATTATTCGGTTTTGAATGTCAAAAATTATTAAATCATACGTCTCTTTATTGTCGCTCCTGATAACATTATTAGACAAAAAAATGAATAAAATTTATACAACCTCAACCTACATTTATTCTATTTTCACGTCGATAAGTCAAATGCTTGAATTACAAATTTTATTTTGATTAAATTTAGATAAAACAAAATATAATTTCTTTGCTTAATAAAATCAAATAACACGTCACAAATCTTTTTATTGTAAAACTAAAGCCATTTGACATTTCGGCATGCAAATGGAAATAAAACTATATTTGTAGGAAAAATGACTTTTTTTTTTTTGTTAATTTGAATTTTTTTAAACAGTATATCATCCCCTTCATCAAGAGGTGCGAATTTTTATTATATTATTATTTTTTTAAAAAATGACAACGCGTGAAAACCTCCGGGCATGTTTTGACGAATTTTGTTTGCTGTGTTAATTTGCATTTAATTATAACAATAAATAGGCATAGGGAATTATTATTAGTTATCAAAAGCACGCAAACCACCTCCAATTATTTACAATCACGATAGAGATTTGGCCGGAAAAAGTTAGTTGAGAAAATGTGGCATGGTGGTCTCTCATTTCAAAGATTAGTCGGCTTTAAAAAAAAATCAAAAAGTAAAAAAATAAGTGCTGGGGTGTTATTTTATTCATTTTCCTTTCGATTCTATCTAGATTAATCTATACTTCATATATATAAAATACTTAGATAAGACCCAATAAATATCTAGATCAAAAATTCTTATTGCATTGAGGAAATCAATAAAAATAATTTGAAATAATTTATATTAATGCTAATAATCAATTACGGACTATATTTATAGCTCGAATGAAGAATCTTGGGAATATTTAGAACGAATTATTAATTATTATCGTATGATTTATAGTTCGCATAAAATTAATGAAGTAAAATTATATTTTTTAATATTATCTTTAGAAGCATCGTAATTATTAATAGGTATAAGCTTAATATTTGAATAATTTAAAAACTTATTAATAATTAACAATTTTATTTCCCTTGATCTCAATCTTATTTGTAAATAATTTAATGTCTCTTTTCGATTTTTTTTTTATTTCCATCTTATATTTAATTATTTTTGTATTCCCCTGTATAGATTATTTTATATATTTAAAAAAAAAATATAATCGTTCTTTTTTTTTCATTTTAACTAAAGTTATTATTAAAGTGTTAATATAATATAGAAAGAGTATTGCTGTCAGAAATAAGAGCATCTATTTCTCCCGGATAAAGTTTTTTTTTTTATAAATAGAGACTTATTCCTGCAATCCTTTATCTATATTTTATTGATACCATTAACAGCCACCTCCTACGACATTTTTAAGGTGTTTGAGAGATTACGGTCACTGAACCAAATGGTAGTGTATTTATAGAAAATAATTTATTTAAATAACAAAATGTTTTATCAAAAATAATTAATTGCTTAAGAAAGAAGTGATGGAATAGCTCTTCAATTTGTTGAGTCTCCTTGATACTATAATTATTTATAATATATATTAATATAATATATATATATATAATTATGTTTTTTTTTTTTTTTTTTTTTGTAATTTTTTAATTTTTATTCAAGAAAAATTTTTTAATTTTATAACTAAAATTTTAAAATAATTTGATAATTTTATTAATTATAGCATGAATAATTTAATTTGAAATTTAAAAATAATACAAAATTTTAGATGAGAGAAAGTAAGCCGGCCTGACTCATCGCCTGAAATTTAATGAGAAAGAAGGGGGAAAGGTATTTTTAAGTCTTTTTTGACATCTGATTTCGTATTCAAATTAATTGGTTGCCAACTTAGAATTTTATCGGTTCCGAACTACCGTACCTTAGATCAGGGGGAAAGACTTGCATATAAGAAGAAGAAAGAAAGAAACATCTTAGCTTGAGCAGCTCGTGTTCATCATCTAAGTTCAATAATAAATGGGATTAATTAATATAATAATAAAAGATTATTGTTCAAATTAGCCTTAATCAAGTAGAATTAATACTCAGGCCCGTATTCAGAAAGGGAAAATCTCTCTTTTATTATATAAACTTTTTGAATTAAAATTGTTCTTCACAATTTAATTAGGAAAATTAAGATCTTAGAATTGGCCACTTAAGAAAAATATTTCATAAGAAATTCTATACAAAAAAAGCAAGTAAAATTGACTTTAGGTCAGAGGTTCCCAAACTATGCGGCGCGGCGCCTGCATTGGCTTATAGGGGCCCCAGGAAATATTCCACTTAAAAAAAAATTTTTTTCTTAGGAAATGGAAGAAATTCAAAATAAAAGCTAGATATGATATATAATATAATATCATTTATTTGGAAATTTTGGTTATATTTGTGTTCAATTGTATTATGCTAAGGGAACCATAAAAATTTCTTATAAGGGCGTCCCGTACTTCAAAAGCTTAGGAACCTCTGCCTTAGGTTTAAGATTTTTTGTTGATGTTTTTTAATAGGGGCTTTAAGAAGGGGGAGCGATGTGGAGAACCTACCACGATAATTTTTACTGGAAAAAAACCAAAATCAGCAACGAAGAAAAATCCAGATTCACCAAAGGCCGGCTCTGATTATATTGATAAATTACACCTATTTTATAATTAAAATATTCAAATTTTTTATTATAATCAGATTCACTTGATAAAAATTCAACCTAACTCCATCAATTCGGATATGTAGAGTATATTAAATTAATAAAGTGATAATCCGCTGACTGATGGACAGTTAATATATGCCTAAGCGAGAGTTTGAATAAAACAAACCATTTCAAATAAGATAAAAGAGAAGATTGAAGGAATTACTATGCTGTGATTAATCTCAGTCTTAACTTTGTTGAAGTTGCTTTTTATATAGTAAAAATCCTTTAATTTCCGCTTTAACTTTTTATTACACAGATAAAATTCATTCATTCAGAGCAGACTTTTGCTATTTTATAAAATAATTTACTTCATTTTATTTATTTGGTGTTATGGCTTAATAGTGATTTGTGAATCAATCAAAATAAATTTAGTAAAAAATTTATCATCAATCATATGTAATAATTATAAAGGCTTTAAACAATCATTTAATTTGCATGTAAATCACTTTTTTAAACAAATATCTTCTTTTAGGCTTTTAATTAATATCGGATAAATAACTAAGTCAAATAAATACGAATACAAACAACTTCGCTCTTTTCTTTGTAATTTTAATGCACATATGGATGAACTATAAAATTTTGGCCATTGTAATAAAAAGAGAACATATATAAATTTTTATATCTAATAGCTGACCGTGAAATTACTAAATAGAAATGTACGTTTTATTTCGAATTTAAAATAATTTTTACTCCTTTAAACTTAATTTTTAGAGATAAAATTTAAACGATTTTTTTTTATATAGTTATACAGTTATAATAACTACTAAAAATAATTATTATTTGAATAAAAATGATTGATTGGAAAAACGTTTTCTATTATTATAATATTTTATGAGCTTATTGTTATTATATAATAATATTAGAAATTGATTTTTAACCCACGCTGAGAAGCATTCATTTTCAAAATGGAATATTGGAAAAATGATCAAATTAAATATAATATTTTGGAAATAGCCATTATTCGCGATGACTTCGATCCCCAATTGAAAGGTGTTTACATATGCAAATGAGAAAATTTCTTTTTAAAAGCACGTTACTTGCCTTGTCGATTTTACTGAGGTTTTTTCTACTAAAAAAAAAAATGAGTCAATTTGTAACAAAATATTTACAAGAGGGGTGTTGGCTACATGAAGAAAAATTTTAAATATAACGGAGAACAGACCAAAAATAAACAAATCTGATGTGACTAATAGAACATCAAATTTCTCTTAGGTAAGGAGAATTGAGTGATCTTCAGCCACACCAGATTTTTTGTATTGGGCCCCCTAGGTAGCCGTTTAATGTAGAGTCAATTTAATCATAATATCGTTAGATTAGTTTAAAAAAAAAATTACAAAAAACCTAAAAACGTATAAGAGTAAAGTGGATCCTAAACAATTCTCGTGAGATAATGGTTTCAAAGATCATCTAATAAATCATTGTTTTATGAATTTTAATCAAAATCGTTAGAGCAAATTTTGAGAAATCAAAAAAAAAATCTAAAAAAGTACATCAGTAAAGTACTAGTACCCGTTGGCCGATTTAATTGAAAAGTTTCGAGTTGCATGCGACGAAGGTACCTAGTTTAAATATATAAAAATTGAGCCTTGAATAATTTTGAGAAATCTTGTACACACATATACACATATAGACAGACCATTTTGCGAGACCCATTTTTTTAGGCTAAGGGGATCTCAAAATGTGTATTTCCGTTGAAATTTCTGCATTGAGTTTTTTGCGATCGCAATACTTTCTCACTATATAAGTAAGAGAAAGTAAAAAAAAAATTTTGTCCTGAGCGCTAGAGCGTGATCGTTTGCAATTTTATATATTTAATTAAAAATTTAATTTGATTTATTAAGAAAAAATAATTCCAGAGAAAAAAAAATACTTTTTGGAGTTTTTCATAGTTTTTCATTTCATTAATACAGCACTCTTTAAGGCTATTTTCTTTAATGAAAAGGCGCTACCTCCTATTGCTTGGTGTGAAAGCACTATTCTGTACATTGTTGGAAACATTTGTTTAAATAGATAATTTCGAGTACTTATCTCTGATTCACAAATGAAATAACTTTTCAGTTTTCGCTTTAATCCCTGGAGGCTCTCCAACTGGCGGACCCTTAGGCCCTAAAGCCCATGCCTTAATCTAGCACTGTCTCTTGCTCCGATCTTTATTAAAATAATAAATGAAAGAATTAAGTGAAGAGAGTTTTTAAATTTGCACAAAGAACAAAATACCATTAGTTGCTAATTTATGGAATATTTTGGTCAATATATTTTTTTGAAAATGAACTCTTTGTGAGCGGGAGCGTGATTGACACCTTCGACTTACGTATATCTACTTGTTGATATAATCAATAAACGCGATTGGAAATTTTTTTCATAATATATTCACCTTGAAATATTCAAGTTTTGTTTATACACTGAAATATTATTATATATTATATCATAAAAATAAAGTCTGGATATATTTTTAGTATTTTTCAGCTATAAATTTTTTCATTCCGACTTGGGTGTCATTGTTAAATAATGTTTATTATGTTTCATTCATTAATTAATATTACACACATAAACATTCACGAATATATAATTCTTCTTTCATCGGCTTATTAATCCCGGGCTGCAAAATCGGCATAATAAATTTAAAAAAATGCTTTCGAGAAAAGAACAGTTAGGCCCGTCGTGTGGTCTGATTTCCGAAGAAAAAAAGACTGAGAGTTTTAATTCTTGGTCACAAATCCATCCTCTGAATATGAATCATCAAATTATCAAATAAACTCTTTCTTGAGAAAGTGAAAAAAAGTAAGAAAAAAAAATAGTTGTAAAACTTATTAGAAGAAAGCATAAAATAAGCAGGCAGATGAAATAGATACAATATTAAATAAGAAGTTTCCGATGGGATGAGGGATATTGATCGACACCTAGTGAAAGCTGATGATTAGTCTGTGAACCATGTCCGGCTCAAACTTTCAGCAAATATCATTTTGAATGGATTACTTTGAAAAGAGCTCTTGAAATGTTCTATCGCTATGATATGACTGTTATGTATAAAACTATTATGAGCATTCATATTGATCTAATGCTTCTTTTGATAAACGTGTCAGGTATCTGATTGAATTCTCATTGTCTATTATTAGACAAGGGAAGGATTAACTTAAATTATATTAAAGTGCCTTTTATTTATTCATTGATTTATTAATGAAAGGAAATAAGAGGAAAAGAACATGCTCATTATCTTCTTCTTAAATACTCTCTCTTCAGTCATCTATGTTTAGAGACTGTCATGTTGTGGTTATTCCAGAAAGGAACTGGGATATATTATATAAATAAATCCTACTTAATTCCTTAAATGGAGGAGCATCAGTGAATAATTTTTGTTATAAGTGAGTTAGAAATAAGTCTAAATGACAATTTGAAAATTTTAAAAATTTACTCTCGTCTCTTGTTTTATTTAAAGAATGTTTTAGCCTTAGTTCATCCTTAAGGAAAGATAAACAGTTGTGGTAGACTGTTTTATTTTAAATGATTGACTGAATTTATAATCAAACTCTCTGTGTTGGTATAAAGGTAAACATACAGCCCGGAAAGATATAAATTTCTAGGTTTAAACTGTGAAGAATACCAGTAACAATACACTAAATTCTATCTTAAGTATATATCATTTAAGTTATAATAAACTTCCTGCTTAAATATTTTTTGATTTAAATAAATATCAAAATTCTTAATAGACACTCATTTGGAAGTCTATAAATTAAAAAAAAAAAACTTAATTTATTTATTATATAAAAATTGAGAAAGACTTCCTATTAACAAAAGAAAAAAATTATATAATCTTCAATTTGGTTTTATTTTTTTTATGCATATAAAGCATCTATTGAAAAGGGATATCTATTTAAAATGAAAGATTCTAAAATCTATTGTGATTTAAATTCCTTTTTTATTATAGAATCATAAGATAAATAAAAAAGTTTTCAATTAAGTGGGGGATTTTTCTAAAAAAAAAATAAAAAACTCATTCTTATTTAGAAGTAAAAGAACAAAATTTTTCAAATGGCCAGAATAGAGAATAACTTTTGAACCAAAGCAAGTTTATATAAGATCGACAGGACGTAAAATGTCAACACGTATCTTTGAGCTATTAAACTGAAACAACCAAAAAAAAAAAAAAAATCGTAGAAGAAGAACATTCGATCGCAACTGGAGATAAAATTGACTTAAATAACACAAAACCCCTTTTATGGCCAGATATTGTAATAAGTTAATTAAATCCTATAAAGGGAGGAAAACTATTCCATTATTTAAAAAAATAGTGTAAAATTAAATTTTAAAATAGGATATAAACATTTAAATAAGTGTTAAAAATATTGTTCCTCCCTAAAAAAAAAAATGGAATTAAAATGGATTACAAAAATTTATATAATTATCAAATGTTATTCTCTATAAATTATTATTATATTAATATATTAGCATTCCAAAAAGGTCAGTAAAATTTAACCTTTAATATTTGGATAATTAGCCATGTTAACAAAATTTAGAAACTTTAGTAACTAGCTGGCTCTCTCAAATATCTTTTGAAAAGTAAAGAAAAAAAATTCTTAGCTTTCGGGCAACTCTTGATATGATATGAGTTTCTTGGTGTTTTTTTTTTACTTTTTTTTTTATTATAAAACTAAGAAAAATATTTAATAAATAATTTAGCAGGTATCTATATTTAGAAAAAGATTTTTTTTTTTTTTTAATTTTCATATATAATTTTCAGAGTTATATTCAGGTTGAGCAGAGCACGAAGAGGTAAACTGTCGATCACGATCGAACGATCCATTTTTTAAAATTTGAAGCCTACTCTGAACGCCTTAAAAAAAGATATAAATTTTTTTTAAATAGTAATGTTTAAAAAACGTCTGTATTATTTTTTATGCGCTGGGCTTAAACCAAAAAAACTGAAATGACGCCATCGATTCCACCTAAATCCATTGAAAGATAATTAAAGTGTACAAAATTTCAATTTTTCAATGGTTTTAACTGCCGAAAACTGGACTATCCCCTCAAAATGAAAAAAAAACTTAAGCTAGATGTCGCAGATTCTAACAAGAGATTTAATAAATAAAAAATGATATTTTCTCAAAATCTGACTAAGTTATACAGGTAAAGGAGAGAAGGAGAGTTGGGTTTGTTCTCCCAAGCTAAGCAACCAGTTGCCAAGTTCAACGCTTACAATATATAGTCGGTTCAAAAAACGTCGTCTCTCGTCTTCCGTGACTTGAATGTCAGTGAATAAACAACAACCATTCGCCCACGTGATCAGTTTAAATATTTGTAACTTATTCGGGACTTTTGACAGAGAGACCTATGTAATATTTTTGTTTAGAGTTAAACAAACTATCTTTTGATTGAAAATATTATTGCTTAATAAAAATATTTTGTGTGACTAGCATCTAAAGAAATTTTTTGGAGGAGAGGGCGAGGGGGGGACTTGGAGAGAAATTCTTAATACTGATTTCGAATCCCCAAAAAACGAATAATAATTTATTTATGGTTTTCATATTTTACTAAATTCTTTTGATTTATTCAATAGATGCAAAAATTTTGTAATTAAAATTTTTTAGTATTTTTTGAAAAATATTTTTAAATTTTAACAAATACAGGTGACTGTGGAGATCTTTGAAAGAGAATAAAATTGAGGCAGCTACCAAAAAATACTATTTAATAATATACTCGTTGACGTTTCCAATGTTAATAACATCCATCATCTGGACGAGCATAATGTCAAAAACCCAAATGGTAGAGACTTTTCATACAAATAATTGCTTGCAGTAACGAAAAAATATAATTGTATATAAGTGAATAATTTTGTATTGTAATTGTATATAAGTGAATAATTTTAAATTGTACAAATATATATATTAGCCCATATGAAAAAACAAGCACCACCACTGACCGAAACGTTTTTCATTAAGGCCCAATCTATATATATATAACTTCTTTTCATTTTATTTTCTTCCTGATGATGAATGTGATTGACATTCGAAACGTCGACGTAGGTAAATAGTATTTTTTTTGTTGGCTGCTTCAATTTCATTCTCCTTAAAATTTACAAATAAGCATATTTTAAAAAATAAATTTACGCTATAGTAACAGACCCTGCAATTCTCATTTAA
>JAAAKE020103430.1:0-17953 GCA_010014785.2 Anisolabis maritima
TTTTCATTGGATTTATCCTCTTAACACAAAGAACCGAACTGAACTGAGTACTGGTGAAGTCCCTGCCTAATCTATTAGTCACTAAATCGAAGTGTTATGTTATTACTCTCCACAAAGGAATCTTTATATTCCTTTGCTGTTCGAAATCTATGTGATCAGAATCAAGAATCCAATGAAACATGACAAGTGTCAGTTTTTGAGTTTCAAAAATATTAAAAAAAAAACCAAGAACTCGTCTCTTTCCTCCAAACTCTAGACTACCTAACGGGGATATACAAATGCATGCATTCTAGTGAGTGGAGTTCCGAGAGACCTCTTGTTCACAATAAAGTTTACAAAAGAATATTTCTTAAATATAATTATATGTTTCAAAAGCAAAATAAAAAAGCACAGTGGATCTTTGAACACAATTCTCAAAAATTATAATCATAAAAGTTATTTTTATCATATAAAACTAGCATATGAAAACATTTAATTAAAAAAAAAAAACTATTCAAAATTTAATATTGTTAAATTATAGTAATTTGGAAAAAATTAAATACAATTTTTATAATGCTTTTGAGATTTTTATTATATAATATTTATTATATTAAGGCATAGGCGGATCCTAAGATTTTTGTGATGAAAACTGTTTTTTGACTTTAAAATTTAAAACAAAATGAAAATTTGTAAAAACCATAAAAAATAAAAATAGAAAATGAAAATAAATATTGCTTTCAAAACTTAATTAATGATCTAAGGATCTGCCAAGCAGGGCGTAGCTAAGAGGATCTCCTCAGATTATTTAAAGTTGGGAAATTTCAATCTACTTAGAAAATAAAATTCATTTTTTAACTGAAGAAGGAATATCAAACGAATTTAGAATTTAGACAATTAACAAAATTTTATTGGATTTTTTTAAACATGATACTTGATGTTGGTAATTATATTTATTTAATTTCTTGTAGAATCCCTTTAAAAAACTTTCTTAGCTTCGCTCCTGCTGCCAAGTAAAATATAAAGAGGAGACTCAGATTATTTAAAAAAAAAAAAATCATTTTAGTGTTTTATTATTTCATTGGTTGTCATTTATCTTTGAAATCAATTTTATAAGAGTATTTGTATATTTGTGTTTAGCGTCAGATTAACTCAAATATTTGAATATATATTTTTAGAATAATAATTACTTCTTGCAACAATTAATTTTTTTGCCTAAACTATCTAACCCTAATTATTCTAATAAGGGGAGAGAGGGTAACAATACCTTGTTATTTATCCTCCATTTTTCCATCGAATCGCTCGAAGAATTCTGAAAGAGAAGCCCTAAAAGCTAAATATTTTTCCCACCCGTTTCTCCTATGAGCTAAAGGATTGTCCAAAAGACAATCGGGTAAATACACACGTATTGTGCCTTGAAGATCTCGTATGTGAGCAGCAAAGTCCATGGTAGCCATCGTGCATTGCGATTGTGCCATGTGACCTAACCTAGAGAGGAAGGGAAAATGGGGCCTATCTCCTATGTGTGTATGTGTGTATAAAAGGAAAGGAAGGATAGGAGATGAGGTAGTAAGTTAATTTCATTTCTGCACAAATCTCAATTTAAAATTAAATTTTAAAAATTTTTGAAAAGGATGAAATTAAAAAATTATATAGTGAAAAAAAAAAACAAATAAATTTAGAAAATAAATTTAAAAAAAATACTTATTTTAATTTAGACCTAATTAAAATATTGATTTAAATTTATTTAAAATAAAAAAATGAATTTAAGAATATAGTATAAAAATGAAAATAACTTGTATGTACTTCAATGTTTTCCAACCATATTGCATTGGAATTGTGCCATATAATGTTGTTTTTTTATATATAAAATATTTTTTGTTTTATTTATTTATTTATTTATTTATTTTTATTTATATTTAAAATAACAACATCAAGTAGCATAATTACAATAGCAAAGAAGTTTACAATCGATATTACAAAAATTTGATAGGAGGCAGAAAAGTAAAAATGCGTTAATTATTTTTATTAATGAATATTATCTTTATGAGAATTCGAAATAATTTTAGATTCATTCCGTGAAAAAATGTTATCCATTTTTCTGATTGGCAAATGAAAAAAGGTTGGAAAGCATTATTAACCTGTATCATATTGTGTATAATTTTATATTTATATACCAACTAAGTATAACTATTTGAGTTAATTAAATATTTATTTGAATCTGTTAATTTAATATATATTTCTCTTATCGTAAAATTTTGTGTGTTTTCAAATATTTCTATAATTGAATATGAAATGATCTGACGCTTATCTATAATTAAAGTTTGGGTTATGTCTTTAATCTTTAAATATTTTATTTATTATTATTTATGATAATGTGTGATTCTGAGTTTTTTTTTTAATACCATAATGACTCTCTGATAATTTTGTAAAAAAATGTTTAAAATTTTATGTATTTTTAGCCAAAAGATCTAGAAAAAAAATAGAGAGAAGGCATTGAATCATTTCAATCACAGATGATTTTGGGAACTTTAAGCAAGCCAAAAGTGAGTGAGCTTTTTTAAAAGTTTTTAAAGCTAAATATAGTTTGAAGATTATCTAGTTTAAAAATAATTTTCTGATATATTTTTCCGGTATAACAATGCCCAAATCATGTGAAACTGAAATTTAGCCTCAAATTAAAATCTGAGTATCCTTTAAAATAAATGTTGACTCACGGTTTATGAAATACCATCAAGTGTCTTCACACGAAGATTCCAGTATTTCAATAACTATGGCCAAGATGATCTCAATTCTTCCCAAGTTTTTTTCAAAAAGATGATCCAGTATTCCAAGAAGACTTCAGAAGAATTAATCGCAAGTTAGTAAAAAAAAAATATATCAATATCTTTTATATGAACATCATAAATTAATTATTTCTTTTGGCAACATAAATATAGTATTATTACCTGATGCCTTGAGGGTCCTGTATCCTCTTCATATTATGAAACAGGACTGCAAATTACTATTCGCAATGGCTCTAATTCAATCAAATAATGCAATTAACACTGAAACAAAAAAAAAAGCATTTTGTGAAAAAATTATCTTTTATTAATGTATTTTTTTTAGATTTTTGATATATGTGCAAAAGTTGACTTTAACCAAATTTGTCCTAAAAATCGGCAAAGTTAAAATAAATATTTTGGGAAGACTTTTTTGTCCTTAAAGAAATTTTTAATTTTGCAAAAAAATCATAAAAGAAAGTGGTGATTTTTTATTCCAACCTGAAAGTCCTTCTTTCAATGGCGAGAATTTACTGAAAGCTATGTAGACCCTTAGGTGGCGGCCTTCTTTTCTCGTAAACAATGCCACAGGCTAGTTTTTTTAAACAATCTAAATGGATCTTATATGTATTCAGAAGATAAGCTGGCTTGCCTGTTTTAATATATATTTACTTATACTTAGGATATAAGATCTTCTTTATTCTAAAAAGAGTATAACAAAAAAAACTTAATATTTTATAAAAATGAAGTTTCACAGTAAGAATTTGTTTTTGATATAGTTTATCCAGTATATATATAGTACAAAGATAGTAAAAAAAATAAAGTTTAAAAAAATGTATTGAAATGAGATTCTAATGATAATTTGTTAAAATGAGGTACCCTGGTAACAAATCCTTTTTAATATCTCATTTGGATTTTATTCCAAAAAGAGAAAAAAGAAAAAATGATTAAAATGTGGTGCCTCAGTAAAAATTACATTTTAATATTTCAATTCTAATTTTCCCAAAAGAAAAATAAAAAATAATTAAAATGTCGTGCCCCAGTAAGAATTAATTTTAATATTTCAATTCCACTTTATTCCAAAAGAGAAAAAAATAAAAATGATTAAAGTGCGGTACCCCATTAATAACCCAGTTTAATATCTTATATCAATTTTATTCTAAAAATAGTAAAAAAAAAAAAGAAAAAAATTTTAAATGAGATACCCCATAAAGAATTGATTTTGTATATCTCAAGTCCACTCAATTCCAAAAGAAGAAAAAAAATGTGGGGCCCCAGTAAGAATTTCGGTTCCACTTTTTCCAAAAGAGAAAAAAATTAAAATTAAAGTGCGGTACCCCATTAATAACCCAGTTTAATATCTTATATCAATTTTATTTTAAAAATAGTAAAAAAAAAAGGAAAAAAATTTTAAATGAGGTTCCCCAGTAAGAATTGGTTTTGTATATCTCAAGTACACTCTATTCCAAAAAGAGAAAAAAAAAAGATTAAAATGTGGTGCTCAGTAACCCAGTGTATACATTTTATTCTAAAAGGAGTAAAAAAGGGAAAAAATTTTAAATGAGATACCCCAGTAAAAATAACATTTTAATATTTCAATTCCACTTTATTCTAAAAGAAAAAAAGAAATAAAAAATGATTAAACTGCGGAACCCATTAATTAATTAATAACCCAGTTTAATATTTTATTCGTAAAAGAGTAAAAAACGGAAAAAATTTTAAATGAAGTACCCCAGTAAAAATTACATTTTAATATTTCAATTCCACTTTTCCCAAAGGAAAAAAAATAAAAAACTATTAAAATGTCGTGCCCCAGTAAGAATTACATTTTAATATTTCAATTCCACTTTATTCCAAGAGACAAAAAATATAATTAAAATGAGGTACCCCATTAATAACCCAGTATATACATTTTATTCTAATAAGAGTAAATAAAAGTTAAAAAATTTTAAATGAGGTACTCCAAAAAGAATTGGTTTTTAATATCTCACTTTATTCCAAAAAGAGAAAAAAGAAAAAATGATTAAAATGTGGTGCCCCATTAAACACCAAATTAATATTTTATACCCCAGTAAGATGGTTTTTAAAATCTAATATCAACTTTATTCTAAAAATGTAAAAGAAAAAAATTTATTAAAATGAGATACCACAGTAAGAATTGGATTTAAATATATTAAATGCACTGTATTCCAAAAAAAAAAGTAATATGAAAAAATAAAAAAATTCAATTAAAATGTGGCGCCACTGTAAGAATTGGTTTTTAATTTTAAATACTCACCTTATTTGAGAGTAAAAAAATGATTATTATTTATTTGAAAAAGAGTAAAAGAAAAAATCGAAAAATTCAATTAAAAAAAGAAGGCTTCAGTAAGAATGCTCTACAGTCTATTAGTCAGGGGTTGGGGGCATAAAAAGAGAGAAGAGAGAGGCAAGAGAGAAATGTTAAATCATTGATGTACCTTCATGTGATGTTGAAAAGAGGATGGAGCAAAATACGTTAGTGTTATGGTTATGTCTCATACTCAGAGGTGGGTCAGCTAACCCCTGGCACAACTGAAAAATTATAAAAAATAAATTAATATGATTATAAGCTTTATTGGTCTATTGTTTATTTTATTATATATTATATATAATCTTTGAATATAAAGTAAAAAATTCCATCTATTTCATTTCATTTATAATAGGCTTATAAAAAAATGATAACAATGCGAGTAAGCGGAAACACGCGAAGAAGCCCGAACATTCATTCGCTTACTTAGATAAAAATGAGGGGGAGGGAGAAAGAGGGGTGAAACGCCTCCTTTGTTATAGTTGGAAAGAGAGAGAGAATGACGCTATCCTTGGACGCCATTTTGAATTTCATACCCTTGTAAAAATAAAGAAATCCTTTCCTGACAATTTTTTGGATTCAAAAGATATTTATAAAACGAAAAATAGCATATTTGAAATATTTTATTATAAAGTAATTTTCTCCTCCCAACTAATTAATTATCGTTCATTACTATGAGGAGAATCACCCAAGCGAAATTAATAAAAAATAAGAGAAAGTAAAAAATGAAAAAGATTCAAACAAAAATAAATACCTTGAGATTTAAAGTGAATGTTCCAATTTATTATTATTATAATTTATTTAAAAATGGGAATAATCCAAGGACGGTGGTCGAGATTGTAACGCTGGTGGAACGCTGCTGCTGCTGGCTTGCTATCCAGGCGAGAGCGATGAGAGGTTTTGTTGATGGCTTGATGGCTGACCTCTCAGCGCCTACTAAAGATGGAGGCAGCTGATGCCGGCGCCTCATGCTAAACAATCGAAACAATGGATCACGTGACACTCGCTGCTGCACTGCTATTGGTCCATTTATTTTTTAAACAATTATGCTTTAAATAATGAAAAAATAAATAGTGGATTGCATTGTCAAGCATAAAAATTAAAAAGAGATAAAATATAAATATATATTCTATTTTAACAAATACAAAAAAAAAAAATGAATATTTTTTTATAAGACGTTTTATGATATATATTAACTTTTTCTCTTATATTGATTATATATTTTTTATAATTATTATAAAATAATACAAAAATTAAAATATTCGTATTACTGAAAAATAAATTATTTTCCCATCAAATTAACTAAAATTATACTAAATTAATTTTTAAAAATTTTGATTATATTATTTCTTAAGAGTAAATGTTATTTTTTGAAACAGGTTCAATAAATAATTTTGGTCAGAAAGCAATGGCGTTAACTAAAAAAACTAATTTTCAAATAATGTTCTTATTAATAGTAATAATAATATATATATATATAATAATAAAGTAATGTAATAATTAGACAAAATAATATAATAATAATCAAATGTTTAGATTAATCAGCACTGTCTTATTTTGTTTTATGATATGTTACATCCCTGATAGAATGAAATTACATTACATCATTACATTATTATACCTTATTAGCCATTATTCACTTTGTCATTTTAGCTACTATTTCTTTTATGAAGCCTTACAATTATTAATTTAAGTTCAAAGAATAACAGATGCACCCAAACAAGCAAAAACACGAATGCGTTGCATTCCTTTTCCTGAGGCGGAATTAATTTTCAAAAATTCGAAATCCCAGACTTGTAGATAAGCTATTGGATAGTCTTAAGTATTATATAATATCTTCTTATTCATGTCAGGGGAGTAATTGTCATTGGGACAATGTCTGTATGTTTGACTTAACTCGGTGATCACTGGTGGGTTTTGATGGAGTTTTTTCAATGGGCTTCTACCGAAGCAGTTTCCCGGCTTTAAGTTATTTAGGGGCTATCAATTAATACACATAAATAAGTACGGAGTCTAAATAGTCTCAGATGACGAAAAGATAAAAAAAATTCATTTAGGATTTTTGCTTCCAGGGGGGGTTACGTCCGCCCCCATAGAGAGTAGGGGCAGAACTAGAGTATTTGTAATAAATTTTACAAAAAATTTATGATGCTAAATCCCTAAACAATTAAGAAGAAAAAAAAATTTTAATATTAATCCTCAAAAAAAAAAAAAATTGTTTATAAAGAGATAAATGACTCATTTAGAGAGAAATATTGTTTAAGTTGTTAATATTTCATTGAATTTTATTTTTCTCTGGGGAATAAAATATAAATAAATTCGTTGTAAAAACTAAAGGGCATCAGATTTATTTTTTATTGCATATTATATTGAATAAAAAAAATTGAAAATAAAAAAAAAGGTATAGTTATTGGGCGTGAAAAGCATTTTGCCAAAATCCCACCGAACATGAATCGCTAACAATAATAATGCATGCTTGAGTATCGAGCGAACAAAAAGGAACAAGTTTCACCTGATGGGAGATATAAATAAAAGTAAATTAAGGAAATTACTTATAAAAGGAGCTTGGAAGCATGTGAAACCAAGTGGAAAACCTGCAGAAAGATATGAAAATGTAATCTTTTAATAATATAACATTAATTATAAAATATTGAGAGAGATTTCTTTGAGTTGGCAACATCAAAAAGTTGAATAATTTTGAAGGAGAGAGGAATTTTGGCTCTCAAATAATATAATAATAATACTTTAGAACTAATATCTCAAACGAACCAAACGCTTTTTGCCGAACACTTATCAATTCTTTATTTAAATATATAGATTTAAATAAAATTTAAAAATACACTAAAAAGAGGAAAATATTCTTTATAAAATTGTCATGTGTATTATGCTAAATCAAATAAAAGTGTGGGGTGCTTATCGCCGAATGGATAGATGCGTTGATATTTTCAATACCTTCACGATGAGAAAGATTGCTTTCCATAGATCAGAGATATGTGAAAAGAGAGGAGATCAGTCTCGAAATAAAACTCCCAAAGTGACTGATGACTGTTGAAATTATTTAATTAAAGCCGAAATTATTTTATTTCGATAGAGGCTACCCTACTGGCTGACTTCCTCTCTTTTCATATAACTCTGATATTTTCAATATTTAAAAGCCATGGATTAGATTTCTAACAAGTTCGATAATAAATTTATTTAAAACAATTGGATATTGAATAAGCAAAGATGGCTGAAGATATACAGCAAATGTAAATGGACCAATGAGTTGAAAAATTTTTAAATACATCTTTTCTTCAGATTACCTCTGTTAATTTATTTATATCAAATCTCCTTTTCCTATTTTAAATCCGCTATTATCTATGTATATATTTTTCTCCATAAAGAGAGAAAACAATATTTTTGAATCAACAAAAGTGTTTTGTCTTTATTTCAAATTTAAAATTAATTATTTATTTATTCGTTTTCATTAAAAAAGAAAAGAGTATTATTATTAACAATGAAAAAAAAAACATTAATTGCTTAAAGAGTATAGAATTTAATTATTAAACTAATAATGCAATAGATGTTCTATAATGTGTTTGTTAAAAGCGTTAAGAGAGTGAATATTAATTTAAATAAATAAGGGTGGAGTCTAAATGGCCTCAGAGCCTTCACCCCGGAGCTGAGAGTTTAGAACTATTGACAGTGTTAATTATTGATAATCTTAAAAGCCAACGGATGTGGTGTGGATCCCAGGCATTTGGATGAAAATATTTAGATCAATTAGATATCAAGACCAAGATGCCGAATATACTAAAAAAAGGCCTCAGATGCCCAAAAAAGTGAATGAAAAACTTTAAATTTTTCAAGTTCTGGTCATTTATATACAGTCAGGCTATATTATTTTTAAAATCTGATGACGAAAAAAAACAAAAAAAAAAAGAGTGAATTGCGGAGAGCATGTCGGTACGCCTTTCTCTCAACCAACACAGAAGCCTCCTGTCTTACTATTGTTTACTTTTGTCTCGTGCTTTTTGTTATTCTATCATCATCAAATAATTTAAATTTAAATAATTTTAACAAATTGCAAAGGCTAACTAACCATCAAAACGACGAGAGAATTATATCTCTACGTATTTTCCTTGTTGGTTCCACTTGGGATTGAATTTATTGTGTAAAAAGAGGGAAAAAAAAAGAATATATTCAGCAAGTAGAAGTAATTCTTTTTAAACTCCTCTGTGACGTCCAAGTGCATTTTTCATGTTGATATAATGAATATGATTTCTTCTTTAACTCTTGTACAAATTTATCAGTCAAAACATCCAATGAAAATACATTGTCTCCCTTGTGTAAATCTTTGTCACTTAATTTATTCTTTGATTAATAGTCTTGGAGGAGAGAGAGCTCAAAATGGTCCTCAATTAGGACTCTAAATAGAAAAAAGCGGGCTCCCGGAGGACCACCAAGCCTTGGATGAATGGCCTGGCTATGCTTTATGGAGGAAAAAAATATGCCACCGATTCGGAGTTATTATATCTGCCGGAGATATATTAGGCCCCGTTTTCAATGGCAGCGATCATGTTCGGTCAAATTAAGATTTATGGCATGAAAAAATGTATTAGCAATTCATTGACGAGTGCAATGCAAACAAAGTTGCCATTAATTATTGGTTTTTTCTCTCTCGTTATTTTTTATTTATTGTTGCTAACAGAGAGAGGGAGGGCTTGAATATACATTCTAAATATCTAAAACTCTATATCTGAAATTTTTCTAAAAATAAGATTTTCCTCTAATTAACAATTAAATCACAAATTTTTATTATACAGGGTGCGGCAGAATGGATTTTCAAAAACAATGTAAAAAAGATTCTAGTTAAAGAATAAAAAAACTTTTAGTTTTGAAAAGTACATATCATTTAGTTTTTTTTTTGAAAATAACATTATTTGGTGACCGTTATTAACGATGCACTGCCAAAGCAAGTCAAAAGTATATATTAATATATAATAAATAGTCTTGTAATGTAATAATAAATAGTCGTGTCTCCTAGCTATGTAAAAAAAAAAAAAAAAACTGTGTGCGCCGGTTGTAGCTCTTGACAATGTGTCAAGTAAAAGAGTTTTTACGTTTCGCCTCTGATAACACCTACATTAAATATACATTTTCTACTCGTATTAGTGTAGATCTGATAATATTTATATGAGAGATGGTAAAAATATTTTGAATTTTTTGTTCCCATCGTCATGAATGTGACATAGATCTCTATTTTTTAGTCAGGCCTATGTGCTTTTTTTTATATATTCAGTGAAATAGAACATGAAATATAAATTACTGAATGAATTGAGAAAAATAGAGACATTTTTCTCTTAAAAGGTGCTGCTCAATGATGGGAACCCCTTGTAGTTAGGCAAACAAAAGCGCCTCTTTTAAAAAGAACGAGAGAAAGTGAAAGAAGGCGGGTTACTTGACTCCTCCTTTCTATCCTTTTCTTCCTTCCCATTGGACAGCTTGCAAGTTGTCATCGGGGAAATAATGACATGTTAGGTAAAAAGGGTAGGGGGTTACTCATTCTCGCTATTTGTTACTACTTTCATGATTAAATGCTACTATATACGGAATAAGCAAAAGGATTGGCTTCAAAGCTCAAAAAATTAATTTAAGCCTACAAAAATTCTAAGTAAGCGTCAGGACATTTTCAATGTTAAATAAAAATAAATTTACTTTGTCAGATATATGAATCTAAACATACATATCGTTGCGCATGCTTCAAACACTAAGGAAGAAATCATTGCATTTCCTTCTTCTTATAGAGCGTAATCTGATAGCGAATTAAAAAAAAATTAAGTATATTTATAATATTTAATAATTGAGAAGAGCCTATGAAATAGAGAAATATTAGTTATATATTTTTTTTAATTAGGTTAGTTTAGGCGTGGGAGTGGGAAGTAGAGTCCCTCTCCTTTGGTTCAAGCACTTTCCAAATAGTTCTTCTTTAGGATTTTTTATATTGAACTTAGTATATAATTAATTTTAGCAATGTGTAGTAGTAATTTACTGTTTGAGGTCTGGTGAGAGAAGTACAAGGCAGATTGCAGCAATGAAAGAAAGCCTTTCGATGCCAGAGCCGAAGAGAAAATTCATTCGTCCATCTTTAGTCATTTGACATACAAAGGCTTTCTTTCGCTCCTATAATCTGCCTTGTACTTCCCTCAGTAAATTTAGTAATTTAATATTTTGGACATGGACCTATTACTGTGGAGTACCATGGTTTACCCTATGATAATTACGCCATATTAAATACTCAAAATATTTTCTTCTTTACTCTCCTTATTATTCTCGGTCACTAAATATCCTAATGTGGGAGGACATGTCCTGCAATTTATCTCCTGTGAAAGAAAATTAGAAATGCCCAACTTTAAAGGTTGTAATATGATTTATAATAAATTATTTTAAAAAAAAAGTGTTTAAAATTTAGTACACAAGCTAACAAAAATGCATATTGAATTTACTTTTTACTTTGGATTTACAAACGTGAGATTTTTTTCTTTATGGTTTTTTACCCTATTAAAAAAAATTAAAACTAATCTACACTAATCATTACTAATTTTTTCTGTAGACTTCCTCAATACTTTTTTTTCCTCAATAAATGTCCTACTTTCATATTTCAGATATTTGGTAACAGTACCAAGATTAACATAAAATGATAGGCTAAATGAAAATAAAAAAAGAAGCTCGGGAAGCTTTAGCTGCCAATCCACATATTCCTCAGAAGTGAGAGTAAGTTTGAAATTTTGAAAATCTTATCAGCAATAAAGCAAAAATGAATAATAAATAAAGATATTTTAATTAACAGAAGTTAAAAGATGCTAATTTATTATATTTCATGAAAAATATTTTCATAATTTAACTCACGCTAATGAAAAAAAAAAAAAAAAACTTCTGGAGAAATTTCTTTGCCTCATCAATTTTAATTTAAATAATCTTATTAAATACTTATTTTATACTATGTATTTTTTTCTTACTTCTAAAGCAAAGAATAATTTCACTTTCGTTCGTAAACTTGTTTTAAAGTAGAAAGGGGCATTTAAATATCCTTAAGAAGGAAGCAAAGGGCTTAAGCCCTTATATATCAAATAGGAGCTTCCAAATTCAATTAACATTTAATTGTATCTAAATGTATCACCCCCTTATTAATTATTCCTAACTCTACAGGGTTAACTTAAATAACTTCTTTTCCATTTGAAATTTATTCAAAGAAAGAGAGAGAAAGAGCGTATCTAATGAATTCAGATATTCGTAAATATATAGCTAGCTATATATATTTATCCATATTCTATGCAAAAGTAATGTAATTGAAATATAAATATACATATTATTAGAATTATTATAGGGGCATTTTCGGAATCTTATAAATCTTAACTCCATTCTAAATCACTGTTTGTAAAAAGTTTTCTACACTAATATTCCTACAAGGTACTTTCACTCAATCAATTGAAGATTATACCGCGCTCGTTACCTTTGCCATTTCCTTTCCGTACCTTTAGTATTCCAAAAAATAACTTTATTATTATTCAAAAATCCGTTAAATAAAGTTAGAAAACCGCCTCTAAAGAAAGACGTTTTAAGAGCTTAGAAGGAATCATCTTCAAGGCACTTCTTACTTTCATTCGACTATATTATTCATCTAGATTCCAAATCCATACTAATGCCCTTGTTAAATCAAGCAACAGAAATTTTAATTATTGATTAAATAAAATTTTTAGAAAAATTAAAAAATTAATATAAATAAATTTAAAGTCCCTTTTTCCTCCCCCCCCCCCCTCTCAAGAGGTTAA
This sequence comes from Anisolabis maritima, assembly GCA_010014785.2. Classification (NCBI taxonomy): domain Eukaryota; kingdom Metazoa; phylum Arthropoda; class Insecta; order Dermaptera; family Anisolabididae; genus Anisolabis; species Anisolabis maritima. The sequence continues at coordinate 12,879 of JAAAKE020103430.1, forward strand.
AGATTTCGATAGTGTTAATATTGAAAGCGAAAGGGTGTGCCGAAGAGACTTAAAAAAAATTAATTAAAAGGTAATCAATGGTCAAATAATCTTAAAAATGTCCTATGAAGTTAAAGATAAACAAATATATTAATTGTGGAGAAAATAGTGGAGAAGTGATACTTTGCATAGTTCTTCATTCTTCTTTCTTTGTTTTTTTTTTTTCGGCAAGGGAAATAATAGATGCGACTTAGAAAAGATGTTTTAAAAATAAGGTTACTCACGAAAGTTTTAGTCACGGTGTTCTTGAGGAAAATTTAAGTGACTTCTTTTTTTTTTTTGATTAGGAATTTAAAGAAATAAGTAGAATAAATTTATCAAGCTTAATAAACAAATAAGAAGCAACTTCTTTTTTTTTCCTCAAGAACACGGTGATTAAAACCTTTTTGAGTAAACTTCTTATCAAATAAAAAAAAAAAAAAAATTTATTTAACTTCATCTTTAGGTTGCCGGAATAAGACAAAGAAAAACGAACTACTCTCCACTTACTTTCACAGTAAAAAATGAAATTATAAAAAATTTAATTTTAAATAGACCTATTTTTTTTTACAAAAATCCATTATATAATAGCTGTAATAAATCTTACATAATTAATTAATTAATATTGATTGCCTGCAAAGAAGTTTTATATGAATGTCATAAAATTTAATTTAACCCTTTTATTTTTTTTTTCTAATTTGAAAATTTCACTAAAAAAATTTAAAAAAAATTTTTTTATCCAATCGTAAAAAATTTGATTATGTTGAAAAACCTCAATTTTGACAAAATGAGATACAAAGAAATAGATAGTTGATTTTTTATGCAGTCTATATATAACTTTTTGGTAAATTAAGCAATGATAAAAATTTTTAAAACTCATATAATTTTGACTTATATTTCTAGCAGTATGAGACTAAACAATCTCTTCGTATATAAATGAAATTGTTATAAATATAACTCTTTGTCATTAGGTTTCGTTTGTTGTCTAACAAAACAGTTTTATGATTTTATCCCAATGCAAATAAAAATGAAAAAAAAAAAAAAAAGATGATCATTTGATTCTAACATATTCAGTATATAACGCGTTTTTTTTTTTATTAGAATTTTTAATATACTCTTGTTAATGTAATCTGTTTACTCGGAGCAGATAGATAATAATAAATGGAGAAAGAAATAGGGGAAATAAAAAAACCTCATCTAAATCAACAAATAGTATTAATAAATTTTAAGCTTAAAAAATTATCGTGAGCTTTATCGTTTTTAAATATAAAAAGAAAAACAGGTGCAGAATTATCGCTTTGAGAAATGTTTGTTTTGGTTAAATATTCTATATACTTGTATGTACTGGTAACATAGGGATAGAATAAATTATTTTTTATTTTTATTATACATTTGACCTTCTCGGTTGTTCAGATTTTTATCAATTACTGGAAAAATATTTTTTTATTTCAACAGTCGAGTTATTTTGTGAATCTTATAAATCTTAACCCCACTCTAAAAATACTGTCAATAAAATGTTTTCCTCACCAAAAGTCTGATAAGGTACTCTCAACTAATCACAAAGATTATATCGCGCTCTACTTGGCCAGCTAGATCCCTTCCCTATCACCTTAACGCATCTGGCCACTTGTCCAATTCAAGAATAACTCGATTGTAGTATCAAAAGTAAGAGTGTATAACGGCGAAGGTCATGGGGATATTAAACGAATGGAGTAAAAATTTTAACAAATCTTTTGATCTGAATTTCAGTTAAACAGCATTTTTACGTTTATTTTTCTTATAAAATTTAATATAATTTTTTTTTTTTTTGAAATTTGATTTCAAGGATGATTCATTTCGTCACACATTGACGCTAGTTTATATAAAAAAAATTAAACTTTGATAAAGATATCTTAAAGGAGGGCGATTCTACCAAAAAGCCTTAGTACTTTAAAAGTTCTCCAATAAAACAAGATGCATATTTTTCTTAATAATTATTCTTGTTTTTCTTTCATCTTTCAAATAAAAGATGGTTATATTTTTTGTGATAAAATCATACTAATAAAAATTTGACAAATATAATTTTATATTTTACTCACTGAAAAAAATAATATTTTGAGCCCTTATCTCATTCATAAAATATCAAATCTTAGAACTTTTTACATAAAATATTATATTATATAAAATAAAAAAAGAAAAATAATTTGTAAAAATCACTTTTGCCTTAAAATCATTCTCTCTTGGAGATATACGGTATATCTATTTCTCTTGGAGAGGCAGGGAGCGTCTCTTGAAGGGGAAGGAGGAAACAATTCCTCTCTTTAAGGACAATACAAAATTCTTTTTTTAAGAAGAACATCGTTTCGTTCTATTAGGGCTAGCAGTCCTTTGATGAAAACCTGAATGTTCAAAATAGTAGAAATCAGATTTTTAAAATCTAGCAAAAATATAAAAAGTGAGTTGAAGGTTCAAAGATCTATTTTAAAGTTCGAAGACGTAATAATGAATAGCTAGCCAATCCGCAATCTTTAAAAATGTATTTGTTTTTTAATTCAGAGCCTGACAATTAGATATAATGAATCCAATTTGAAAATAAGGAAGAAATAAAATACCTGCTGAGGAAGAAAATATAAGGGACGATTATTATTATTTTTTTTTTTTTTTTTTTTGAGAGGAAAGTATTATAGAAGCGCCACATATGTGAAATTTTGTGTCAATCTTTCAATTAAATCTTACTAGTAAATTAAATAAAAGTAAATTTTGAGTGACTGTATAAATGATAGTCATTCTCTAATTGCAAGTTAGATTAGTTAATAAGAAAAACTAACAAAACTTGTCATATGATTTAAAATTTAATTTATCCAGGCGAATAAATAAAATCGATTAAGAAAAGTTAGAGAGAGAATTAAGAGGCAAGAGAAGACAGTAGAGGGCTGAGAGATCCCTTTCGACATTTGAAGGCAGCTTAGCGAGGTTTTATTCGAACATGTTGAAAATTTCCTTTTGTCAATTTGTTCCCCTCCCTCCCAGTCCAAGATCGAGTTTGCAAATGAACACAACCTGGTAAACTGTTGTCTGTCGGTTTTATATGGCGTATCGGGGATGTAAAGCCCTTCTTCTCACACTCTCTTAAACAATATCAAAAGACCAAAGAAGAACAAGGTAGCGAACTATTGTGATTTATCTGATTCGTCTCTCTCTCTCTCTTCAAAGAGAAAGATTCTCGCTATTTCAAAGTAAGAGAGAAAGGTTAAGATAGCTACTAGATAATAAGAGAAATATAAGAATGTTAAAGGGATCAATGCAAATTTAATTTTGTCAAATTATTTCATTTATTTTGTTGTTAGTACCTTTATTTACTTATTCTAAAAACTGTATTCAGGAGGTTCGCCCACTTCCCTTTAAGTTAAAGAAAATTTAAAAATTAAGACCAAATAAAAGCAAAAATTTATTTAAAAAAAATAAATGTTAAATTGGAATTTCGAACAAAAAATTTAAGAAAAAAAAACTGGTGCGACTAAAAGCACATCACACAACTTTCCCTTACCTAAGGTAAGGAAAACTGAGTGAGTGATATGCTGTTACACCAGATTTTTTGCGTCGCGCCCTCTGGATGCCAATCTTTAATTCATATCTTAATAGAACAATGTATTTAATCAATACCATTAGAGTAAGTTAGAAAAAAATAAAAAACGCACAAGAGTAAAGTGGGTCCCAAACAATTTTGGGGGGAATAAGGACTAATATATTTCAAAGATCATCTAATAAATAATTGATATATGAATTTTAATCAAAATAGAGCGAATTTTGGGGAAATCGAAAATAACTAAAATAGTACAGAACAGTATAATACAGTGAAGTACTAGTACTCGTTGGCCAATTTTATTCAAAAGCGACGAGGATACCTAGCTTAAATAAAAAATTTTAGCCTCAACGTTTTTTTCATTTTTAAGAAACTCACTGTTTTATTTGATTTCACATGAATGTATTTTTTAAATTAATTCTCCTACCTGTTTGTTTAACATATAATTAAATAAATGTGGTTCATATTAAAAAAAATTCCTCTTTAAGTGTCGACAAACGACAGCTTATATCAAATACCATCTCTCTCATTCTCCTTTGAGGTTAAAAAAATGAAAGTGGTTTTAATTAAATATTATTGGCATTTTAACTTAGAATTGCATATATTTAATTTAAAAAGATGAGATTACGAATTTTATATTTTACAGAATCGAATTTTAGCCCTTGGGGGAAATATCTGATAAAGAGTAAACTCTCGAGATTCTTATCAATTTTTTTTATTAATAAATAATCTTTTTGCAACCATATACGATTTCTAAATTTCGACTTTTCCGGACTATAAGCTGACAAAATTAGGTCCCACACAATGGCCGAGAGGTTAGAGATATTGACAGGGTTAATATTGATAACCTTCAAAACCAAGAGATATGAGTTCGGATCCCAGTCCGATGAAAATTAAATTAATTAATTAAAAAATTTATATAAATATGCCTGGCTAATTTGTATCGTAAAATATAATAAATAATTGAATTGTTTAAAGTCAAAATGGCCTTATATGCAGAAAAGACTAAAAAACTCAAAAACTAATTTTATAAACAAAATAAATTAGATTATCTAAAGAGACAGGTTTAAAGAAACTTCACTGACACGACTGTGGCTTTACTGAGTCCCTGAATCAGTAGTTTAACAATGGAGGAAGGAGCAGGCAGCCAGTTGCTATATTAAAACTCTCAAGTGTGAGAAGTCAGGTTTTAATTGAATGATGTTATCCGACCATTTAGAGCGTGTGAATTCAAATATCAAAGCATTGAGTTAAAATTGAGATTTTTTTAAAATTTTATTTTAGCCTCTGAGACCGTGACTATGACTTCCCCGCTATTTATTTATATTAATTAATAGCCAATATAATATAAATAAATTTTTGTCTCTCAAATTCTTTAGCTATAAATCGACTGCCCTGTCCCTTGGTGCAGAGCTTCCCGTACCAAAGGTCAGAGGTTCGCTTCCCGTCCTGAGCGACAAAAATTTATTTAAATTACATTGGCTACCAATTAATT
>JAAAKE020103441.1:0-17952 GCA_010014785.2 Anisolabis maritima
TTTATGAACGCTTTGATGCTCTTGGAAATTCTTCTCTTGAGACAGCGCAGGCAGCCCACCGTAGTTACTATATCCAAACAAGATTAAGTTGAGCAAGACGTGGACTTCAAATCAATCAAACATTTCTACGCACGAAGAACTTGCGAGAAAAATATTGGGCCACACTCCATAGATCCGTCGATGGAAATGAGTTAAAAGAAGCTTCCAAGACAGCTTTATCTACGAAGTGGATAAATGACAGCGCTCAATCCATTCGAGGATTTGACTGGATGCACTACATCCGTACATGGTAAGAGTCAAGACGCGACGAGAATCAATCTGGGAAAAAGAACTGCCGAGCAGATGTATTAAAACCAAAGAGACTTCTGGCATGATAATTCAGCACTGTTGGAGATCCCACGGGGTAGAATCCTGAGACATGATGCGATACGCTCAATTGTTGCCAACTCCTTAAGTCGCTCCAGATGGAAGATGAATCGTGAGAGATCCTACCCGACATCAATTGTCGTCCTTAAACCAGACATCCTAGTAATTCGAGACGCTGCCGGGATATTAATTGACACTCATATCGTTTCTGGAGCCTAAAATTTAGACACTCTGAACAACCAGAAAATCGAGAAATACAATATGAGGCCGGGGAGAAAATCCACGGGAAGCTCCGCTTCTGAGTCGAAGGCGTCACCCTGGAGAGGTAGTTGGTCACTCAACTCGACCCAGACTCTAATATCATTAGATATTACTCGTGGAACTTTAGGTCACATTTCCACCAGAGTGCTGTGGAGTTTTCACATGAACTTCACACGCTTTTTCATGACCACCTCCAGGAGTCGTCAACGGCCGCGTCCGAGGTAGACTCTCAGTTGAAGATTCGTCGGAATAGTCCCTCCGCGTGTATTATATTACATTATCTCGATGTATTTCTTTTTTTTTATTTGAAGAATTACTTAAATCGACTATTGTAATGTACCTAGGAACCAATGGGTGGCATCACGTTCTTTTTAAGAGGGAATTAGTTTGATGTTCACCAAAAATAAAATAAAAATTGTAATAGAGGAAACCCTCTTTCCGAGCGCGGATTTACAGAACGCGATTTTGCATATACCCGGTATCTTAATAGTTTCATTTAATTTGTTGTTTTTGTTAATTTGTTGCTAGAATTTCACTCATACGCTGCGGAGCGGCATAGCAAAATAATCTTTACAAAATAACCTTTTAATTACAATATTTAGGTTTGTTTAAATTATACATCTTAATTTGACCTATACTTAATACCATTTTTCCATAGAAAGTTAACTTTGGAGAACGCGGTTTTCCCGTGCTCGCAATATATTAATGACATACCCTACTCGTTCGGCAAGGATTAGTAAAAGCTATTTAGTAAAAATTCAAAATTTTTGCGGCCATTTTGACCATGTTGCCATGTATAGATTTTAATAAATTTTGCACTAAATTTTGTACTACATTTTTGATGCTTTATCCGAATCCGAAGTCAAAATATTGATATTCGAAAAAAATTGTGGACAGACCTATTGACAAAGAGAATACAATAACGAACTTTTCAAGTTCGTTGAAAATTAAAGTTTAGAAAAATAATAATAAAAAATATTTATTAAAGTGAAAAAGTTAAGAAAAAAAAAAAAAAATGAAAATGACAAATTATGAAAAGATCTTGTGAAAATATACCTGTGCTCGTAAGTCGGAAATAGTTACAAACTTCTTGAGAACATTCTTCGGTAAAATATATGTATAACCTGTTTCTTTAATATCATCACTGGCCACATAGATATGGTTAGTTCTAAGATGAAGATTCGTGGCTGAAATTGCTCGAACTCGCCATTCAGTTTTGCTTGAAAACGTCTGAGTTTCATAATTGCTAGTGGTTGACGTGATTATTTCATCACCATGTTTATTAACTGTACGAGTTGTTGTAGCTGTTAATTGGGATTGTTCTTTTGTTTGTTTTTCAATTTCCGCAATTTGCTGACGCTGGGCCGAAGGCGCACTGATCTCCATTCCAAGAATAATATCTCGAATTTCAGATTGAGTTAGAGAAGCTACATTAACACTAAAAATCAAAAATAGTCAGATAGATAAAAAAAGTCTTCTTATTTTACAAAAAAAAATGTGTTTAAATTACTTATTCTTTTTGCCATAATCAGCCAGGATGAGATCCTTAAGCTGGACCTCAACTTTGATCCATTCTTCGTCAGAAAGTGTAGGCCAAATATGGTGAGGTTCAGTTATTGTGGTTTTATCTGGTTTCAGTATCACTTTGGTTCTTTCTGTGTTTACGTGGAGAGCTCGCAAAATCAAAATCAATCGAGAAAATGCCTAAGATTAGAAAATTAGAGAGAAGTTAGTAAAAAATTTATTGAAAATGAAAAACTCTTTAAAATTATAATATTTACCGTGTAAGACGAAATAGTTTTTAACCAATCATCATAGAGATTGAAAAGTACCATTTGAGGTTCAGTTGCTTTAAGAATTAAATCACCAAATTTTTCAACTTTTAAACAAGCTTGGAAAGGAAGTTGAAGTTCAGAGCCTTTAATTACTATGTTAGGGAAATCTAAAAGATGGACCTGAAAAAGAATTAATTAAAATAATGTTTGTTCAAAACCGTGTAATATTTAGACAATTTAAAATACAATTTTATCATTTTCTAATTTCGATCAAAAGAATAGAAAATTCTCACCTCAAGAGGGTCAAGCATTCCTTTTCTTGTGACAATAATTTGTTTCGGTTGTTCTTCAACCGGAAGTGATCGAATCAAAGCAGCAACTTCTTCGGCTGTTTTCCACTTGGCCAATTGACCAAGACGTTTCTGTCCCGCCCAGACAGATGTATGAATAATTTTGAGGAAAAGTTGCCCAGTACGAGGATTAAAAATGAAAATGGCTCCGTTAATAGGTTTTGTGGTAAGATTCCCTTCAAATGTTTTGTGAATTGTTACTCGATACACATTTGTGTCGTCAACAAACCTAGAAAAAATATGAGCATATAGAATTTATTTTTTCAATGAAAACAATTAATAACTAAAAAACTAAATTTAAAAATTATTTCAAACTCACCAAATAATTTGGTTGCTGAAGAGTTCTCCATAATTTTGACTGGAAAGGTAAGGCTCAGTCGGTTCCGAAGAGTACAATTGAAGAGCTTTGCGAATTCGCTCTCTCAATACATACAAGGCAGGATTTGCCTTCATAATTTTGGCCATAGCCTGTTGGATTAAAGGTTTACAGCCTGGGTACCAATTTCCATAGGCACTATGTAAATTGTAGGCAAGATCGATGGCTATTAACAGTCCTAAAAAAATAAATAAATTTTTCTCATTTATTTTATTCTATTTTAAAAAATTTTTAAAAATTTATACTATTTTTATTTTATTTGTTTTTTTTTTTTGATATGCAAGTATAAGGTCAAACGGAACTATAATGACCAGGGGTCACATGCAACCAGGAAGAACTGGAGTGAAAGAGTCAGGACTTTAAAAGGTGCTCGTTGAGGTTGGATTTGAAATATTGGAGATTTTACGTTTTAGGGAAGATAGTATGCAGGTTGTTCTAGTTACATAAGGTCATGGGGATAAAGAAATTGGATGGATTGGAAATGACTAGTTCTACTAGTCGCGAGTTTAACGACATGGGGATGTTGGGGCGATCACTCCCTTGTATTGCGGACAAACTTGGCTTTTGGAGGAATGATAAATTTATTGTCATTAAACTCAATGATCCTAAATTTACCTGTTGGTGAAGGATAGATTGACATATTATCTGTGGTATAATCCAAAAATTTGGCTCGCGCATATCGCTCAATATCGTGAGAATCATAATCTCCCCAACGAAGCTGAACATCAATCCAATATTTTTGTGTAGTTGTATTATCCATCGTGTCTCTATAAAAATATTTAAAAATTTTTAAAAATATTGCAGAGAAAATTTTAAATTTATATTTTAAATCAAATATAAATATATACTTTGAATCTGCGAGAAGAGATGGTCGAGAGACATTCCATTTATAAGCTGCAAAGAGAAGAATATCTGCGCAGGAAGAATTCATTTTATAAGATTTCCTGGGATGGATAGTCTCTTTTTGAACGGTTTCAATTTCAAGAGCATCGAGTTCTTGGTCAAATACCTAAAAAAATTTAATTATTTCAATATGAAATTTTATATATTATTACATTAAAAATTTTACCTGACAAAGATCCATAACAATAGATTCGTGAACTTTTTGCCATAAATGAGCTCGGAAAATCTGAATAAGTGAAATCTTGAGGGTTGGGATTTTACCATGCATAAATATTCCAGTTAAATCAAGTTGGACCTTTAAAAAATTTAGATATTAGTAATTAATCTCTTTTTAAAATAACAAATAGATTAATAAATTACCTGAAAGCCAACATAAACATTAGCTCGGTTAATTGTAGGAGACCACCAGAGAGTAAATCTTCGATTAGGGATTTGGTTAAGACCTGAACGTTGTGCGTTTGTGAGTTTTTTGTATTTCATAGATTCCTCAAAACCTGAAGCCTTTTCCCTAAAAAAAAAAATAATATTAATATATTTAAAAAAATTTTATCTCATGATATATTTCTACTAGATAAGCTGCGGATTTGAGTGCGGCTTGCCGTAAAAAATTATTTTTCAACTTTGCCAGAAGTCTTTTCCTGGGATCTACTGATGTCAGAGACTCAAAGGGATTGTAGATCAGCCCAAGTGGTATCATAATGGGCCATTACTGGCCTAAGTGAGTCTCCCCGGAGGACCACCTCAACCTAAGCTAACCTATATTTGTTCTAATAAGATTTATTACCAGAAAAGACCTTCCCAGGTAGGGAAATATGTTCCTTTAAATAAAGTATGTTCTAAGATGCCTTCAACGCCTCCCAGAGCTTGGATCATGTCAGTTCGATAATTATTCAGATTCCATAATTTTCCATCATGTCGTTGATGTGTCCACCAAAAAGGATTTTGTTTTAATACCTGGAAAAAATAAAATACAATATTTTAATAAAACAGAGATGATAAAAAATTTATTAAATATATATATATATATATATATTTTAATTGGAAATTCAAAAAGGATTGGATGGGAGAGAATGGAAATTTATTTTATTTTGGAGCAAATAATTGGTCTTAATTTTTATAATTTTAATTACCTGATATTGTTTGAATTCAGTACGAATTCTCCAGCCCTTATCATATGCTAAAGTATGTCTATCTTTCTGGAAAAGAGTATTTATTCGAGGAATTCCCCGATCCCAGCTGTCTTCTAAATCTTCTAGTGTCAATCGACGATTTTGAGCCCCAGCTTCTTGTCGTTTGAGAGCATATTCTGCCCACACTCTTTGCGAATCAATAAATTCAGATTCCCAAGGTTGAATATAGCGATATAAATTAGGAATAAGTTGATCCTCATCATGACTCATGCCTGAACGGAAATGAGTAATTCCAACATCGGTTTGTTTGGACCACCGAAGATCAGACTAGAAAAGAAAACAATTATTTTAAGTAGAAATATTTAACACGATATATTTTAAGAAATGTTTTGTAAATAAATTTCAGATAGCTATTTTCTCATGTCCTTAAGCCATTACTAATCAAAAAAACTATTGAAGTAGTATGCTTAAACACGGCGCTCACATTTTAGCCGCATTCGGACCCCTGTGCAATAATCATCATTAATTAAATTATAAATAAATTATTTTGCTAACCAAATTTTTCTTTTTGAGAAAATTTTTGATAAAAAATTATTTACACAACGATAAAAGATACCTGAGGAATTAATACGTGTCCCATTGAAAGCATTCCCAAGCCGCCTAACTCCTTTGGAGTATAGAAAACTACTGGAGGAAAACGGGAAGGCATTTTGGAGTTAAGTCCAATTTTGATACGTGTCTGTATTTTGTTTTCACATTTAACTAGAAGATCAAGTAGTTCTTGTGTGTTGACTACAGCTTCTCGAAAATAAGTCATTAAACCAATGAGAGCTGTATTCCACTTATTTACAATCTGGAAAAGAAACAAGAATATAGATATACTGCATATATAAACTATTTCATGCAAATTTCATTTTTAGTTACTTTAGTAAAGGTTGTTGATCCAGAAGCCATAAGGATTTGACGAACTCTATTATGGAATCTTTGTAAAGATTCTTCGTCCACCCTAAGGAAACATTGTGCTGTACGCTCTTTGGTGACTTCGTTTTGAAGATTCCAAACGCCATCCCTGTGTGTGAATTCTTCGTGAGTTGTTCGGCACTATAAGAATTTATTTTAATATAATGAATGTAAAAATGAATTGTTTAATTTTATTAGAAAAGGATTTTTACCTTTGGTAAAATTCGACATTCGAAACCACTCATATTAAAAAGTAAATTGGGATTATCTTTAGAATATACACTGACAAAACTATTTTCCCACTCGATTGTTGTGGTAGAGCGTGGAAGTCGGTTCTTGATATCCCAAAAAACTGCTCGGCCTCTGAAAAATAAGAAATAAACAAGAAATAATAATAATAAATAAATAATAAAAATTTTTCGGGATTCTGTTGTGAATGTTATTTCGTTAAAAAAGATTTTCATAATACTGGAGATTAAAAAACTTAAACTAAATCATTTAAAAAAAGGAATATATATATATATATATACATATATATATATAAAATTTAATAAAACTATGAGAAGTTGAAAAAATAAATTATAATTGAAAACTTACAGATTAACATCATGTTTCATGAGACGCATTCGTGCGTCACGAGGCCAGCATTTTTTGTTATTATATCCAACAATATTTTCATTATTAGGATCTGGATGTTCTGTCAGATAACGTTGAATTAAATCGCGTGCTTCATCCGCAGTAAATCGGAAAAACATGTGCACTCGATCAACATATCGACAATAGAGGCGAATAGGATGAGCTGTCTCTGAGGCAACATCTTGGAAGGTAAGGAAATCGTTGGGCATCTGGGGTGGTCCAGCCATTTCACTTGCTCGTTGGAGACCTAATACTAGAAGATCGAGTACCAAACCATAATATTGGACAATAAACGAGGCGAATTGCAATCCTCGAATGATTCCGTAGCTGTTCGTATGGTTCATATCCTGAAATTTTTTGAAAATTATTTGATTTGATTTTACTCTTATATATAATATGACATATATGAAAATTATCTTGTTTTCTATTAAATGATAAAATAGTCGCAAAATCTAATAATAATATAATGTTATTAATAAAATTAAGGTATATAGGGTAGCTTCTTGGCTATTGAGCTCGTAAATAAAAACTTTTAATAAAAATTTATAGAAATGACGTCAATAAGCATGAAAATAAATATTTTAACAATATATCGATATATAACGCATCGATATAATTTGAATGAACGGTATTTGAATATATTGAATCCAATATACTAAACACGATATTTTGATACTATGTCCAATATATCGTATATATAAACTATTCCTGTATTGCAAAATAGTCCAGAGGTTCATTTCCCATCCTTAGCGCCAAAAATTATTTATATTATATTGCTAAGTAATTAATATAAATAAATAAGCATGGAGTCTAAAATGGCCTCAGATACCGAAAAAGAAAAAAAAAATAAAAAAAAAAATAAATAAATAATTAATACCCGTGAATACCAACTTAAAATATTTTTAAGATAAATGGAATTTTTTAATTTTAAATTAAAAATTAAGAAAATAAAAGAAAAAGATAAAGACCTTGTAGTTGATGACAACGTTATTCTTAGCAGTCATATAGTCGGCAATATTATGGTCAACAATGAGTCGAAGAAGACGATTGAGAAGGGTCAAATCGATTTTTTCATACATTTTCTCAAATTTTGATTCAAGAAGAACATTACATTCTCCTTCACTAACATCCCAAACATCTTGTAGATTATTTATTCCTAAAAAAGAAATATTTTTAATTAATTAAATATAATAATCAATAACAATAAATCAAAAAATAAAATTTTTTTTGTCTTCATATATTCACCTTGACACCATTTATAAACGAGCAAAGGAGGAGGCTCTGTGTCAGAGGGTTTAACCCATGGAGGAAACAAACGACGTTTATCTGCTTCGTACCAAAGATATTGATCTAAATAAGCATCAGTAATTTTTTCTAAAGGCTCCACTTCATAAACTGGAACGAGATGACTGTATAAATCCATAAATTCGATTCCAACCTGGAAAAAAAAAGTTGTAAGTAAATCAAACTATTCAAAAGCAAGAAAATAAAAAATTATTTATTTCTAAGATTTTGAGTTATTTTTATTTTAATTTCAATGTTTGAAATTTATCAATAAATTTCCAGAAAATTATTAAAAATTAATTTGATAAATGAATTTTTTATAAGATTAATAAGGATAATATAAAATAAAAGTACCTCTTTAAAAGCACGTTGAGTAAGTAAATGACGTTTTATCCTTGAGAGAGCTTCGTGAGGGTTATCATATGCCTGTTCTATTAAGCCTAATTCTTCACGTTGGCTTTGGTTGAGTCGAGATTTGACGCTATAAGCTTCCTTAAGACGTTCCAATGAGAGAATAAGCAACTTGGTATCATGTTTATAAGACAGAGGAGGAAATGGGATTGGAGCAAATCGTCGGGACTCCAGCCAATGCACCGTTGTCGTGTAAATGGCAACTGCCTCTTCTGGGGAGATATAAGGCCCATCCTAAAATTGAAAATTAATAGATAACTACTCTTAAAAAAATATATTATGAGATTAAGGGCCGGGTGAATCATCTATGAATGGCTGATTTGCATATATAACATAGTTACAACTTGGAGTGAAAACTCCCTGGATTAGCAATGAAAAAAACATTTTTTTTTGTCAAAAATCGATTTTATTTTTCAATATAATTTCTTTCAAGAGCGATACACTTCTTCCAAAGGTCCTTTAAATTTTGAATTCCTTTCATATAGAAGGATTTGTCAAAGGCTCCAAAATATCCATTTATTTCACTATCGACCTCCTCATTTGACTCCTCTTGGACACAGATGGATAGTCATGGACCCATGTTTTATCTATTGTTACGAATCGGCGCAAAAACTCATTTAGATTACGCTGACACAGCTTCAAACCCCGCTCTGAATCAAAGACACGTTGCTGTTTTTGGTCGATTGTTAGAAAACACGACACCCAAGGAAAAGTAGCGTCATTTACATGACCTCTACTCGAAGTCAAATGACCGAAATGTGATGAAAATTTGATAGGAATCTTTTGAAGGTTGGTACTTTCTAAAAATAATTTGGTTAGCGTGTCATATAGTGACGAGTCCCTGAACTTTTCACGACAGTTTATTAATGAAAGACTTTAGCGGAGGATTATTTTCAAAAGTTTTTTCACTGACTGTCAGCTAATAAGAGGTTCGTTAAGTTAGAATTTAATCGTTAAATAAGAATATTTATTTTTATGAATTTTTAACTTGAAAGATTTCTAGCAAGATTTGAGTTCATAAGAAGAAAATAAAAAACCGGGACTGGACCCCTCGACTTTGTCGTAAATATATATATACAAGTGTGTGTTACCACCACGATTTTTAGAAATACGTTTCAGATAAAGTACCACTTCCGGTTGTCGGAAATGGACCAAATTTTAACCGTGGTTTTTGATATTGATATACCACATTTTACTCGTCTCCGTGAAATAATATTTGAGTTATTACGAATTTTAGAAAACGCTTCAGGTAAAGTTCTACTTCTGCTTGTGGGAAATAGTCCAAAAGTTTATAGAGATCTACGATTTTGCTGTAATGAACATATGTAAGTAAAATTTGGTTGATCTACATTAAAGCGTGTTCGAATTATCGAACATTCACAAAGACACTCAGGCATAATTCGAAAAATAGTATTTTCTGACTCAGGGCGGTCCACAACGTCAAGATCAATAAAAATATCGAGATCGAATTTTTGGATGATAATAATACTTTCCATATACTAATTATACGAGAAAGTAAAAAAATATCTATTATTAGCTGCGCTGCCATCCTTAGGCGCCACCGAGGTGCTATTTTTCATAGCATCTTCAATATTTAAAAATATATAAAAAAAAATTAGCTTTTTATAAAAATAATTAGGAGATTGTGATTGCCATGATTATATAAGTGTATCTTGTTTTGTTTTTTTAAGTTATAAGCTAACAGGAAATCTGGTTTCCTATTTAGTGTTATTCGACGGTTTGACTGTCTATTAAATAATTTAATTGTTTTTTTATTTATCTCTGCTAAATTGTCAGCTCATTAATTATAAATGAAACAACCGAACATCCCATCATATAATCAAAAACGTTTTTTAAATTCTACAACTCATATATACCTTTAAATAATTATGTTGTCTCTCTTGTTCAGCTTTGAGATAAAGTCGAGTGAGGCGACCAAGATTCTTTTTACAAACTGTTTTGTCAACTGTAGCTCCTCTTCTAATACGCTCCCTATTGTAATGAGCTGTGTTTGTCCACCAATCAGCTTTCATCTTGACATATCGTAGAATCATGTTTTCAATTGGTATGGGTAATCCCGGGACTGAAAAAAAAAATTATCTTTTATAGAATAATTATTTTTTCAGATTTTAAATTGAATAAAATTTATATATATACCTTTCCAAGGGATATTGGCTTTCCAACAACGCCAAGCTTCAGAAAGATGCTGCAAAATGGTTCGGGCTTTGTTTTGTTTTATACCTTCCGGCATCATATCAACGATATCGTGCATTACCTACATTTTACAAATTATTATATAATTAGTTGAATAAAAATACTTTATAAATTTTTATTATATTATAATATGAAAAATAAACATACTGATGCTCTAAGTTCCAAGTCGAAATGACTTTCAACCCTTTGTTTGGTAACAGTCTTTGCTACGCCTTTGCTATGTCGACCCTCAAATTGCCTGGAGAGCAAATTGCCAAGCCAACGTTCAAGGAGAGGAGTAATTCCACGCATAAAAAAGAGCCAAACACGCCATCCGGGTGCCCAGAATCCACATCCAGGTCCTTTACCAACAGGTCCCTAAAATTTTATCAAAATAAATAAGATAAATAATTAAGAATGCTTTGTACTCTTAAAATGAATGAGAAAATTTCTTACCGTATTAAATCGATAATAAATAAGATGTTTTAAATCTTTACACATTCTAATTTGGCGCATAAGTTTATATTTATATCGATACATGCCAGTCAGTTGGCCAACATGAGCAAAAATATATTGGATTCCATCAGATAGTTGAAATGCGTCCACATTATTTAGGCGATATTGTACATGCGAATCGACAATTAATTTTGTTAAACGAAGTATTTCTCGACACAAATGGAAGGCTGCAAAAATAATTTAATATAGTATTTATACTTATATATTATCCATTCTGCACAAAAAACGAATTAATTTATAGTTCAAGATAGTGGTTAGATTTAAAATAATTTTTTCAAATAGATAACAATTTTGGATTCATATTGAGCACAATTTCTTGCCCAATAAATTACCTGATCTAAAAAAATCTTAAAATTTGAATAAAATATTTTGAGCACCTGTTGATTTTTACTCATTTATTACCTCGGATTTTCTTTATACAATTCCAAATTGTTTAAAGAAAATCTGAGGCAATAATCAAAAAGTAGGGGCACATTTGTAAAGTAAAAATTTAAATTTATAAAAATTATATAAATTACCATTTCCAAAGCGAGACTTTTTTCTCTCTTTAGTAGTTAAAGTCTTGACAGGTTTGAGATTGAAATTGTAATCAAGATGCAAGTAGTTAAGATTTTTGCGATGAATCAAAAGATTAAGCATGTTATATCCTTGTCGACAAACTTGTAACCCTGCTTCAACCCAATCGAGAGTAGTAGTTTGGAAAAATTTAGTTGACTTAAAAGAACGGAATAAGTAACGTTTCTTTTGAGGTTTAGGAGGCCGGTGTTTCAGTGCATTGAGCACATAATATTTAAGTAATTTTTGATAGCTAACACGGACTTTTACAGGTTGTCCTGGAGGACAATGTTCTCGGTACCAAGATTTAACCAAAGGAACATCAATTGCTCTTCGACAGCGTCCTGCAATTAAAAAAAATAATTAATTGGTATTTTATGCAAATTATATATATATATATATATATCATATAGAAGGCCGGAATTATATGCTTTTTGAACTCGGATCTTTGACTTCGAGATCAAAAGGCTTTTTATTTTTAGCTGATCCTGCCTTTTATATGAAATATTCTTCACAGCCACCATTGTAGCGTCAAATTTATATATATATTTTTTACCGGAGCGAATATTAAAAGGTCTGGGAGCCCATAGAAGAGCAATTCCATTTGCTGTATTATCAGTATAAAGAGGAGTTTCTTGTAAAAACGGCTTAACACTAGAAGGCAGTTCAAATTCTTCATCATCATCTGGTAATGGTTCAAGAGACTGAAATATAATTTTTTAGATTATTATATTAAAAATTATAGGTATATATATTTTTTCCTAAGGTTTTTTAAAGATTTATCTCTGATTTTCAAAATTAGGCTGTCTATAATATAAATAATAAACCATGCAGAAAGGAAAAATTTTTTGAAATTAAACTGAAAAAATACTTTTGAGGTCCGCATAGGGTGGCGATCGCTAGTTTAAAACATCCTTGTTCTATGAAATCAGAAAAATTAATAAATTTTACAAACCTTTACGGAATGTCGATGAGAAATCGGGTTAATCAACGGATCAAAATAAAAAGCAGGCAAATCTGGATCTTCAGTTTTTATATAAACGACATTTGGAGCATGATACCTGAAAATTTTTATTTTGTATATAAATATCAATAGAAAAATAGAAAAAAAGGTCAGATACCTTATATAAATATAAATTGAATAATACAAACTTTACATGCAAATTAGATTTTTTTATTTCAATGATAGGATTTGTTAATGATTTTAGCATTCGAAAGCAAAACTCAAACTACCGAAGAATAATAACCATTATAAATTTATTATTCCATGACGCTAGTAGAGAATTTTAATATCTGATAAAATCCCCAAAATATCATGGCTCTATATAAAAAATTATATATAAATAAATAATTTATTAATAAATACTTACCATGACAAATGAACATAATGTGGCATATTATTATATAAATAAGGAAACGCAATTCTATATTCAGTTCTAATTGGTTGTCGAATAATTATTTTATTTATATCATTAAATTCATTCCAATCTTCGTCACTAAAAATAAAAATAAATTATTATATTTATTTAAATTATGGGAAAAAATCTGAAGTTTCTAGGAACATATCACACAACTTTCTTTAACCTGATTGGGCAAGAGAAAGTAATGTGATGTGTTATCCCAACAGATTTTTTTGCGTTGGTAATTTTTTCTTTATGTAGTTTTTTAGTATATCAATTCCCGAGAGGTAAATAGAAGTACTACCAATTTTTTTCATTTCATAGAAAATATTTATATTAATAATTATAGAAAAAATTAAATTGGCAAATAGATCTTGTTTATTACCAAACAGGAATTTTTTCTTTTTTAGTCTTTTCAGGATCTGAGGCCAATATAGACTTGAAACACATTTATTTTAACTACCATACCAATTTTCCATGCATATTTATTTACATCATTTGGTTTCCAATTAATTTAAATAAATTTTTATCAGACTGGCTGGGACACGAGCCCATACCCCTTGGCTTTTAAGATTAAAAATATTGACAATATCAGTATCTTTAACTACCCGGCCACGAGGGGGGAGGGGGGTTTCCAAACAGGAATTTAAAATATTTATATTGTTACCATGGTAACTATCTTTTCGATGAGATTCTTAAATTTTTAAATTAAAGGCCAAACACTATTTTGAAGGGGAAAATGATTAATATATTTTAAAGATTACCTAATTTATTATATGTACAGCCCATTTTAATAAAAATCGTGAGGAAATAAGAAAAAAACCAAAAAAAAAACTACAAGCGTAAATTGCCCCCCAAACAATTTGGGGGGACAGGGAGGGGGGCAAGAGGAATGATACGTTTCAAAGATCATCCAATAAATACTTATGAATTTTAATTAAAATCGTTAAAACGAATTTTGGGGGAAAAAAAAAAAACTAAAAAAGTACCTCAGTAAAGTACTAGTACCCCTTTGCCGATTTCATTCAGAAGCTTCGAAGTGCAAGCGAAGAATATAAAATTTCAGCCTCGAACAGCTTTTCGTTTTTGAGAAATCTTGTTCATATACATACAGACACACAGACAGACAGTAAAATTTAGCGAGGCCCAATTTTTTAACCTCAAAACGCTTAATCCCATTGATATCCTGACATCGATTATTTTTGCGATCACAATATTTTTCCTATACTAATATATTACATATATAAGTAAGAGTAAGTAAAAAACAGTCAAAATAAAGAAAATGAAATATTGATATTCATAAAAATTTCTACAGTTCTAAGAATATGAATTCTTTTAAGGAAAAATAATCATTTTCTGGACAAAGAATGCTAATTTAAGAAAGTTCACTTACGCTGGACTCGAGTCTTTAATAAGAGGTTCAAATTTTGGACCACCTGGAATGGCCATATTCAATGCTTTAGCAGTGAAGAAGGACTTAGCGTCGAATAAATAGAAAAAATTAGAATCTACCAAATCTGTAAGTAATTGATTAGCCAAACGGTACAAAGTGGCCATTTGAGGAAGAGAAAGGTTCCATTTACGGTAAGTGGAACCATTTACGAACCTAAAAAAAAATTATTTTTATTATAATTAAACAAAATTAAATTACAAATATCAAACATTCAAAAGGAAATTATATACTTAGTTCCGACAAGAGGTTTATGGTCATAAAACCATTTAGCAACAGAACCATCTTCTTCAGGATCAAGTTCGATTTGAATGGCTTCTAATGGTTCCACATCTAATACATTGTCTGCGTAATCTAAAGGAGGTTCTTCATCATCAAAGGGTGGAAATCGCATGCGTTTAAAATGACGACGATCTCGTTTTTCTCTACGCATCATAATCCATATAGTGCTATAAAAATAAAATAATTTTTCTATATTTAGATTGGTTAATTTTAAGGCAGATTTCCACCATAAATAGGCGTCTTTATGCTTATTAGTGGTGAGTTAAATACGTACCCCCATTGAGCAATATAAACTGGTTCGATTACCCAGGGAATTTCATTGACAAAAGTGATTGCTCCTGTAATATGGTATAAGACTTTAACATCGCGTATCTGTTCCCATGGCATTGGCATATTTTCTAACAGCTTCATAACAGCATGAGGCATATATTTTAAAGCTCTAAAAATAAAAACAAAATAATATAAGTTTTTGAACATAAGATATTTTTTAATTAAATAATTTACCCTAAATAGACTCTTTTATCATGCCGATATTTCCTGCTGCTCATGTCTCCATGGTCTCGTATAATTTTTCTTATATGCTCGGGGGGCATATCTTCTTTTTGGGCATCTACAAATCCAAATTTTCTTTTTTCTGCAAATCTTTTTGATTGGAGTTGTTGCCATTTTTGAGCTGAAAATAAAAATAAAAAAGTAGAAATAAAGAAGGGCCTGCCCCAGGATGAGATATTGATTGAATTGTTTTTGTTATGAGGAGCATCTGAACCATTTCTTCTTAAAATGCTTGCCTAAGGTGACCACTTCACCCACCAAAAAATTTGGTTTTGATATAATTATATCACAAAAATAACATAAGACTTAAGTTATATATTTTTACTTTATATTTCAAACAAACCTTTTTCTTGAAGTTTTTCTTCGGTAATGATCTCTAGATGTTTGTGTTGGGGAATTTGGGCATGCGAAATATGACCCTGAGCTTGTTGCTGGGCTTGAATGTGAGCCTGAGCTGCTGCATGTGCAGCCGCCTGTGCATGGGCTTGCGCTGCAGCTGCAGCTTGCAATTGAGCGTGGGCCTGTTGCTGGGCTACAATCGTAGCCCAATGGTTAGGTCCGAGTAGATAAGGTGGAAGAGCCATCTTGAAATCAAATATTTCTTAAATTAAATCTAAAAGAATTAAAAAGAAACATGAATTACATGAAGTGAAAAATCCCAGGACTAGCTATGAAAAAAACATTTTTTGTCAAAAATCGATTTTATTTTTCAATATAATTTCTTTCAAGAGCGATACACTTCTTCCAAAGGTCCTTTAAATTTTGAATTCCTTTCATATAGAAGGATATGTCAAAGGCTCCAAAATATCAATTTATTTCACTATCGACCTTCTCATTTGACTCCTCTTGGAGACATATGGATAGTCATGGACCCATGTTACAAATTGACGCAAAAACTCGTTTAGATTACGCTGGAACAGCTAAAAACCCGTCTGAATCATCACATCATCGACACGTTGCTGTTTTTGGTAGATTGTTAGAAAACACAGCACCCAAGCAAAAGTAGCGTCACTTACATGACCTCTACTCGTAGACAAATGGCCGAAATGTGATGAAAATTTGACACAAATCTTTTGAAGATTCGTACTTTCTAAAAACCATATGGGTATTTGGTTGGTGATGAAATATAGTGGCGAGTCCGGGGACTTCTCATTCCATGTTGTATTTCTTTAGATATAAATAAATATAAAACAAACAAGTATGCATTATGATCACTTGATTACTCTTTGGGGAATTTGATCAATTTTTTTTATATCGAGGAAGACTACAATGAAATGATAAGAAATTCTACTGAGGGGTAGCTGAAGAAACACTATACAAAATGACTTACATTATTCAATGACAATATATTTTGGATCTTTTGATAGAGAGGGGCTTTTTTGAGATAAGCCTGACGGTGAATAGAATGACTTGTTTTAAATTAAATATCTTGGTTTCTAGATGTACAAAACTAATTTGAAAAGTTCATTTTCATTCATAAAATACAGTGGGGCCTTAGTTAACTAAAAGGGACTAAGAAAAAAATTACTTGGGTAACAACGCAGACTTTGGTTAGCGTTGGATTATATTTATTTTGGTTATTGGGTTTCCGTTCTGCGCCCTGAATAATGACGGTATTTCTGGAACGGATTACCGACGTTAACAAAGCTACCTGTATTTTTAATTTCATTTTATAACAATTAGTTCTGTTATTTGGAAGTCGGAGCAAGTAAAAAAATAAGAAGTTATGATTTATTTGTATTTGTGCTAAATACTTTCTCACCTATATCTATATTAATATTATCTCCTGGAGAAAAAAAATATATTATTTTATTTTCTTTAAAATTATCTTTTTTATGATTGGACCAATTATGTCAAAATAAGCTCTTTACTTAAAAACACTGAAATTTATTTAAAAAGAAATAGGCAGCTAATATTTTATAAAAATTTTCAAAAAAAGTGAAATATAAAATTCATAAAATAAAAATAAAATTTAGTATATTGGTTTTCAACAAGCTTTCATCGTATAGAGTAATTACTCATAATCAATTTAAAGAAGTGTGATTATATTATATTATTAAATGTAAGATTTAATTGATATTTAAATAGAGATAAATGGAAATGGATACGAACCTCTTAGGTGATTACTACCTCATTTGAAATTTTGGGATCAGTCGGTGATTAATAGATTATAAAACGAAGGGAATTAAAAGCTAAAAAAAAATCACAAAATGAATATTTATACAATACTATTTAATTAATAATATGTATTATTTTTGGATATCATCTAAAATATCAATGAAAATTCTATGCTTACAAAATGGAGTTTATAGCATAGTCTAAGATTAGATAAGTAAATGTTCATTTTATATGAAAAATTTAAAAGATAAAAAAGACTGGTTCAAATTTACTCTAAAAAATAAATATTAATAAATCAAAATTAAAACACTATTCAATAATATTTTATGAACAAAAGAATTTTTAATTTTTCTGAATGAATCAAGAAAATTGAGAAAGTTGTAATTCTTTTTTTGTGCTAAAGAGAGCGGTAGTTGAAAAAAAGATGAATCTAT
>JAAAKE020103452.1:0-17950 GCA_010014785.2 Anisolabis maritima
AAATTAACTATTTTAATTAGAATATTCATGTTTGGGTCATAAAATGTACATAAATATAAAAAAAATTAATTTTTAACGTTGGTTTGACAGGTGAATTTATTCATTTTGGTTTTCATTAAATTATTAAAAAACTATGAAAGATATAGAAATAGTAAATAGTACTTCTTAATCAGCTTAATAAAATTCTGCCTTGGATAGGTGTATCAGATATCATATAAGTTTATTGGTTTATGATAACCAGCTATCAAATTATTTATGGTTTTTATTTAATTATTCAAAAAATAATTAAGTTTTAAAAAGGGGGATTATTGATTCGTAATCAGCATAAAGTTCTCCGTTAAATAGATGTATCCTACTTTATATAAGTTTGTTGGTTAATGATAACTAAACCATCAAAATTTTTGATGGTTTTTATTTAATTTCTCAAAAAATAGTCGTGATAGAAAAATAAGGATTATGAATTCGTAATCCCCATTAAATTCTGTACAGAATACATATATCATATATTTACAAAGCTCTTTAATTTGGCATCTCATATTTTTATGATTTTTCTCAATAAATTAAAAACTATTCGAGATATTGAAATTTTGTCTATAGATTCTTAATCTACGTGAAATTTTGTATTGAAATCATATATCATATGTCTTCATTGGCTTTTCTGCAATATTTCTTCATTAGGATAATATATATATATATTTTTAAATCTCAATAATCGTTTCCTCCTCGCTCCGCCCACTTTTCTATTTTTATCTCTCTTGTCTCTTGCCGACAAACGGACTCCCTCCCTCTCTCTTCCCCAAGATCACCTGATGGTCCATTCTTATGTATTACTCTCGCTCTCTTTTTTTAAATCATTTCATATTTTTTTTTAAAATATTTTCTTAACAAAAACCAAAATATACTAATCATTGAGTTTTTTTATCAATTTAAATTAAAGACGACTGGTGGTATATATTTCTTAATTATAAATTAAATCATAATTTGTTTCCATTTTATTTATTATTTACTTATCTTTTTGTCAAATAAGACCCTTAGACTTCAAAAATATATAATATAAGAAAAAGTATAATCAGTATCCATGACTCTCACTTTGGATCTCTAGGTATAAAATTAATAATTGCTTAAATGAATTTAATATAATAATAATAAAATACAATACAATAATAATAAAAAATAAAAAAGAAAACGGATATACTTAAAAAAATTCGTTTAGGCACATCTTTCTAACAAGCAATTATAAATCAATTAATACTTATGCTCGTGTTGAGACATATTTTATTTTTTAAATTTATTATTATTTCTTCATATATATAAATACATTCCCCAACACATTAATTATCGTAATTTTAACGGCGATATTAATTATTTAATCCAAATCAATTTTTCGCCTCTTTTTAATCATGATTAGCTCTGCGATGTTGCCATTTAGAAATCACCCGCTTTAGATTTTTTGTGATTTCCTTCATCTGTCTTTACCCTTAATCCTGCGAAGCGAGATCACCAAGAAAAGTGATGCGACCAAGAAAAAGAACAAACTGGCACATCGCATGGCCTGAAGCTATTTGAAAAATGAAAGAAAAGGCATATAATGGAAGAAAAGGCGATCTTAGCTCGGAAGAATCGTGGTTGCCATCCACGTTCCAACCAAGTCTTGGCACATGGGCCATTTGGCCCTCTCAGGCGGAGAGAGCCTGAAAAAATATACCGACACAAAAAATATGGTGAAAAAGCACATCACATTACATTTTCTTCCTTAATCAGCTAAGACCACTTTATATGAAGGGCACCTAGTCATACCAGATTTTTTTTTCAGTCTTGTTTTTTTAATTATATTTTTATTTGTAGTCTAAATAGACTACAAGGCTACTAAGGACGCTAGACTTCACAAATATATTATATATTAATAGAAATTATAGAAAGTAAAATCAGCATTGATGACTGCCAATGGGTCTTCTAGGTATAAAATAACAATTTCGTTAAGGCATATCTTCTAGTTAAGGACTTATAAATTAACTAGCACTATTGCTGATGTTAAGACGCTATTTTCAACCCCTTTGACGGTGACTAATCTAATAATTCAAATATCGTTGAAATTGACTTTCAAAGACAAATATTCATTTCGTTAGGAGAGAAGTTATAAATTAACACCCTGCTCGTGTTGAGATATATTATTTTTATTTATTTCTTTTATTTATTAATTCTTTCTCTATGTATAATACATTTCCCATCTCATTATCTTTATTCTCACGAAATTTCACTTTAATTAATCAAATAATAACGGAAATATTAATTTTTTAATGTAAATCAATTTTCTATTTGTTTTTAAACTTGGTTGGCAAATCGACGTTGCTATTTAGAAAGCAGCATCTACCCGTACTATTTTTTTTATATATTTCTACTCTCATTTGCTGTTGGCACATTGATATTTTCTACTTAGAATAATAGTCTGCTAAATTTAATCTGAGGTTGCTTATTTATTAAAAAAATATTGATACAAGCAAAGAAATAATATCAAATGATGCTCGATTTATTTATTATTTATCCAACTAAGAAATAACTTTTGTGATTTTTTTCTGTTTCACTTTGCAAAAGAAAAAATGGGTAAACCTGAGGAAAAAGCAAATGAGTGGAAGATTTGGCAACATTGCTCTTCTCACATTAAAACAAACAGCATTTTTATTGTTGAGTTATTAAATGAATATTAAAAGAATGTACCCCCCCCCCCCGTGGCCGAGAGATTAAAGATCTGATATTGTCAATATTGATAACCTTAAAAGTCAAGAAGTGTATGTTCGGATCCCAGGAAGTCCGATGAAAATTTATTTAAATCAATTGGATACCAATTGATATAAATAAATAAGCCTGGATTACAAGTATCGTAATAAATTTATTCATGTATCGTTGAAAAGTCTATATAGCCTCAGTGCCAAAAAGTCTAAAAAAAGGATATTCAAAAAATAAATTATTATTTTCTTTTTTCAAAAAAATACATATCTTCATTTAAATTGAATAAGATAATTGTAGAAACATTTAATTAAAACAGAATGAGAGTTTATTTATAAAAAGTATTTTTATTTTTGGAAATATTATAAGTTGATATATTAATAAATAAATTTAAATTTTATTATAAATATAGACTTTCCACTGTTTTTTCAATTTACACCCTTTAAATTGAAATGAATAAAACTAAAAAGATTTATTTTTAATAAGTTAACAAAATCAAATAGATTTTTATGGTGATGATAAATGATGTAATCTTGAAATTAATAAGAAAACTAAGGCTAGCCAGGTGGTTGTTAGGAGAAAGAAAAATAAATAACGGTCCTAGGTTGGGACCGAAATATCAGTGCTGACCTAATAAACTATGGGTTGCCTGGGAAAAAAAATATATATATATATCTATAAATCATCTTTTAAATTGGGGTTCTATAATTTTTTGAACTCTATATATTTTCTCTTTTGAAACAGACTATACTTTTTTTTATTATTATTTTTTAATATATAAATTCTTGGAAATATCAACAATAAAAGTTAACTAGAAAAAGCGCCTTTTGAAAGTGGAAACAAGATAAAAATATCTGCTAATAGAAAGCCTCCATTTTTCTCTTCACTTAGAGACACCAGTCAGTTTATCTTTAAATGGAATAGTGAAATATGAATAAAATCGTATTTGCTAGTGTTCATTATAAATAATTTAAGAATAATAATCATGAGGTGTTAAGTGTTTGTTAATAGTGTTCTTATTTTACTAATTTTTTTTTTTTTGCTTTTTGAGTGTTTTCCAGTGTTTGGTCCTCTATTATTACTTAAAAGAAACTCCATTTACAGGTATTTTATATAACATTTATTTATAAATAATATACTGTCTGTTCACAATGCCTCAAAGTGTGTGCTTATTATGAAGAAAAAAAATCTTCATTTTCTCCTTTTAAACTTCCATATATTTTCTCAATTTTCTCCTCTCGACTGATAGGGTTTTTTTTTTTGAAATAGTTGGTGGTTTTCCAACAACGCCCCTTAGACAATAAAACCCACTCATATAATTTAAGATGAAACATGTTTGCAAGATGATTTTTCTCCTCTGAATTAACCTCTATCCGTGAGGATACAGATACTGTATGTCAAGACAGAAGCCAAAATCATCAATAATTATTTCTCAGATCACTCAATATAAAAAGTAATTACAATATTAAAAATATACAAGACGAAACTATGATTAGAGAACTACAGGAATTCATTAAGATATATGCCATAAAAATATGACCACCAAATTCTGCAATAGAAACCCTACTGTCTTTGAATTAATGTTTTTTTTTTATTTTTATTATTAATATGAATTTTAGAGTGATGTTAGAGAGGTGAAATACTCTGACTCTCCAAAATATGCACCGGGAATTACCAGTCAGATGCCGCCATTTGGGCGAGGTGTTTGCTTTCAGTGAGGAGAAATTATAGACCAGATGACGATCAGGATAGTCACAATATTATTTTTTTCAACTAAAAAATTTCCCTTTTAGGAGAGTTTGTTTTATAAACAAAAAATCTGGTGTAATAATAGTATATTACTCAACTGTTTAGAGTAGCCGTCCGAAGCGGAGGCCCAGAGAGTCACTCTCCCCCTTTGGACACAGGAAAAATAATAATCTCATATAAAAATTTATATGCTATTTTAAAAAATAGTTAATAATTATATGTAAAAGTTCGGAAAAAAGAAAAAACCAGCCCCTTTTTCTCAGGTTCACTATACATCACTCTACTCGCAAATATTTCGGCCAACCGTTGTGCCACAATGTGATATTTTAGTGGACCTGCTTTCGTTAGTTAGCATTCGATCACTTGCTATCGAATCGTTTCATTGTGTACATGTCTCTCACATCTCCAAGAATCTATTGTATGACTAATGAACGCAGGTCCACTAAAAATATCACATTGTGACACTGAGAATGTCCAACCTCATACTGCCCGAAACATTTTCTGAATAAAGTATATATGTATAGATAGACTATAGAATCTGAGAAAAGTGGCTGGCCTTATTCTTTTCTTCGAACCCTTACACAATTAATCTGCCTAATCTAATCTAATTATATCTCACTTATAATCATAGTTAATAATAATCTGTTTTTATCTATATTTTTCTCCGCCCATCCTCCTGGGTTAACAGCTTTTGTATCCTCTCATCCTCTACACCACAAATTTCAGATCTCCTCCCCCCCAGGGTCCGCATTGCCCAAAGCAAAACTTAAAAAAGTAAAATAACAAACCTATTTATAATAAATAACTATAGTGCATGCATAATATTTATTAGGAATTGCGCTCCTTAAGTATGTAGTTTTGCAATTGATTAATAAATTATTTTATGTAGCGCCCCGGGGCAATAAACTTTTTATTAAATGTAAAATGTAATAATCAGGTTCCAACTATTAAATCTAAAATTTATTTTCTTATTCATATTTAAATTTTAATAGAAAATTTTAATTTTAATAGAAATACAAAATAAAAACGCTAAATGTTGGAAAGAGAGCGTTGGGGAAGGGAGGGGAGAGCGTTGGGGAGGGGAGGAGAGATCATTCTTGTGATTATAATCGAGGCATTTGTTCATAGTTTTAGAGCGAAAATAACATTTTGTCTTTTATTATTATATTAATAAAAACAAAATAATTGAAAATTAAAATGACAAAATTTTCTATTATAATTTTTTTTTAAATAATAAAATATTTATATTTTACACATTGATCATCCCAAAGTAAATGAACTAACCTTTATACTGTCTTACGCATGCGCAAAATAACATATAAACATTTTCTCTATTCTGCGCATGCCATAGACAGTATGATGTTAGTTCAAATTCTTGTATTATTTTTAAAAAATTATTTAGTAAAATTATGAAAGATAAAGCGAATTTTTTCATAGTTATTATTATTTTATATTAAAAACATTAAAAAATTCTTTTTATAATAGTTAATATTATTTTCTTATTTAATATATTTTTTCTTTAAATAAAATAAAATTTTTTTTAAATTTCCCACAAAATAAAATTTGGCGCGTTGGTTCACTATCCAATCCACTTGATTACCAAATTGACAGTTTTCTATTCTACATATTTAGAAAAGCCCTCAACCGTTTTGATTAATGATATATAATTAAAAATTGTTATTAAATTGATAAATATTAAATTTTATCATATCACTTTATAAAAAAAAGGATATTGTTAATTTTGTGCTCCTCTACAATCAGACACTGTGTATTTATATATTCGAATATTTATACATGATTAAACGAATGTTTTATTTTTTAATGCTGGATTTATATTTAAATTAATTTTTGATCAAATGATTTCGACTTTTTTTAATCGGTTTTTGTCATATTTTGGAGTTAATCGACCTGAGCCCATTAACAATCCTAGGAAAAGAAGGTTTGGCCAATTTCATAGAAATTGTCTTTTTTTAATTCTCTTTAGATTTCTTAAATACTCATAATGTTAAAATTTAATAATTTAGGCATATGGTAAATTTAGTGATATAATCAATTTGAAATAATAATAAATAATAAATTTGGATATTTATTATTTTCCAGCCTTGGACATGATTATCTGGAAATATCATCAACGAAAAGACCACGAATAGATCCGAGTTTTAATATGAATTCCAAAGGTAATTTGTATATATATATATATATATTTATTTTTACTTACTACTTTTTTATTTTTTTAAAGTCTTTCAAAATTTGAGGCCATATAGATTGCATCCATATTTATTTAAATTAATTAGTAGCAATATAATTTTATTTTATTCTGGACGGGAAGCGAACCCTAAGAACCTGTAATCTTATTTTTATATAAATCATAGAAATGATATCCCGCCATTTTTAGTAAAATTTTATTTTTAATTAAAGCGTAGAGCATAGAGGGAATGGGAAGGGTCAGACGATTCCTGCTATTAGGGTCAATTTTACCACACTGAAATGTATTTTACATTTTTTCTTTTTTTTAAAGGATGTTTTGCTTATATAGGACTTGAAATTTCAAAAAGTTTTTAATTTTAATATTTATGACGTTTGACCCTTATTTGAATTAATCATAGTTTTTCTTATTTTATTTCATCCATAATAATGATTATAATACCAGGATCCTGGACTTTGTGAAATTTGTTCACAAGTATTATATGAAATTAGTTTTAATATATTTTTTTTAATAATTGAAATTGGATATAATTATGCATTTGAATAACATTTAAAGATAATAAAATTACTCTCTTTTTCCAGATTTTCTCAACTCAGCCTTTACAAATACAGGAGCAATTAAAAGAGACAGAACTTTCACAAATCCGGTAATATTATTATGATAAATAGTTTATTATAATTCATTAATGGATTACATCAACCATTTCATTTATAATTATTTATTAGGATAATTTTGTATAAGATTCCTCCTATATGTATAAACGACTGTAGCCACAAACTTTCTCCTAAATGTAGATATCTCATTTTCATTTTCAACTTTTTTGTATAGGGACAAAGAAGGGGCAGTTAACTTAAATTATTTTATCAATTTTTTTCAAAATATAATATTTTTCCATGTTATGAGAAATTGTTGTTTATTCATAACAATAACTGCTTATAGAATTTAGACATATCTTTATAAAAAGTTGATTAAATTGAGAGATTCACTTCTGAAATTATATCTAAATTTGCTTATATGTCTTGATCCCTAAAACCACATACCAAAAGCAGATTATTCAGGTTACAAATAGTCTAATTTGTCCTTATATCTTATATAATATATGATACAAAAGTTATTTTCTATAAAATATAAATTTAGTTTCATTTTTTCAAAAAGCATTTTACAAAAAAAAAAAGGAAAAATAAATTCTTATTCATATCTCCAATTTAATAATTTAAAAAATTTATTATAGAGAAGATCATTCAAGAATACTAACAGTCTCTCCAGAGATGATATTACTCATTTACCAACACCTGGTTTAAATGGAGTAAGTAATTATCCGCTTAATTATCTATTTTATAATTGGAAAAAAATAATTAAAATAAAAATGATTTCATTTTAGAACTCAAAAATGATTTTTCTAAATAAGCCAGGGGAAAAATCCAAGAAAGTTCCCGTGATCAATTTGGAGGATCAAGAAAATGATATTGAAATCATTGATAATAAAACAGAACCTAAATCCTCATCAAGTAAGTGAATTCAAATATTTTAACATTAATTTTTCGGTATCTTTGGATCTGAATAATCACAACAAATTTTTATTTCTTGATTTTTTTTTCAAATATTCTCCAAAATTAAATAATTTCAAACTGTGAAAATTATACCAACATTTAAAATTAATTATTTATTGTGCTCGATCCATACAAGAAGAATCACTGGGGATCTGATGAAGCTTTCGTTGTGATTAATAATTGCCTGACGTTGACTTAAGAGTCAGCTAGATGGGGGGATTTGAAGTTTGAAAGACAATATCAAGTCTCTCTTTAAAATAAACTGACTTAGAATCTAAATAATACTTTTTGTAAAATTACCAAAGAAAAATTTAAGATGCATAATGCTGAAAGAAAGTATTGCGATATCGAGATTTCAACAGAAATACATGTTTTAAGGTTCCCTGAGTTTTTATCTAAAAATGGATTATAAATACCCCCCCCCTCAAAATTCTTTTTCTCTTTTTTTCATTTGTTGGTATACGGTCTTTTTTGCGGCCCATTACTTAGACCTGCGCAAATCATAGTCAGCAACGAACGGCACTTATAGAAAATGCCAATTATCGTTCCCAGTTCTTTCATCATCTTAATCTGACAAGAATGTTTCTTTTCTTTTCCTATAAATATATATTGAGAAAATATTGCGATCGCAAAAAGAAATCGATGTCGATATATCATAAGAAATACATGTTTTTATTTATTATAACTCTTTTAATTTTTTTTTTAGGTTTTAACAGTAAAATGCGTTCGAAATCATTTCATTTTGGATCAAATCAAAGATTCTCATCATTATCTTCCGAGAACCCTCATCATGATAAAACGCTTACTGTGGTAATCTTTTTAAATGCTAAATAAATAAATTTTGTTGTTGTAGTTGAATGAGGTTAGGGCCTAAGTTCGCCTATAATGTTAAAATGATTTTATTTCAGATTTTTGATCTTGATGAAAAAAGAAGATATCATAAACTTCTTTCTAGCTATATTCCAACTTATCAAGGACCGTAAGTAATATTTTCATCCACACAATCAACTCGCAGTAAATTTATTTATATTTATGTGATAAAATAATTTTTTTTTTTAGGTCTCCAACTATAAATAATTTCAAACATCCTCAACATCAAGAAAGGGTTCGCACAAAACCTTCAAATCGCAATATTCAAGTGATTGATTTAGCAAATACTGATGACGCTTTTCCAGATAAAATTTTAGTCAAGCCACGAGATGGCTCTGCTAAATGTCCTATTGGTAAGAATTAAATTTAATTCTTTTATTTTTATTTATTAATATATATATAAATAGATAAATAAAAAATAAATAAATATATATATATATATATATAAATGATATTCAAGGGCTTTTTGTACCAAAATAAAGAATTTTCTGAAAACATTTGAAATAAAAAATTTTATATGAATAAAGGTCACTCAACTATACATAATTAAAATTTAATTATTGTATTAATAAAAGTTTAGTAGGAATACCTTTCTATGCTAATTATATCAAATAGTCAAGATATTTTCCTTAAGATGTCAAGCTGACAAGTAACTCATTAACAAATGGATTTTTTAGTAATAAGTTCAATTTTCATATAAAATTTGATTTAAAATGAAATAGTTTTTATAATATTTATTCAAAGTTTTTTAGTTTCTTATGATATTTATTAAGGATGTAACTAATAATTTTGGAAAACTTTTGGGTGAAGTTTGCTCGAAAATCCTTTGATCAAAATTAAGAGGGTCTTGTTGTTTTTTCCAAAAAAAAAAAAAGAGAAATTTAGTTTTGGGTTCACGTTTAGATCGATATGTTTATAATAAAAAAGGTATAACTCTTACTAACGATAAATCTAATTTTTACTCTTATATTCCTATATACTCTTATATTCCTATATACTCTTATATTCTTATATGCCGTAAAGCCCGAAGTAGTTAAATTTAAAAATGAAATCGATTGCCATAAAATTTGCAATTTGATTTAAACTTGACTTCCCTACATTTTCTCAACTTCTTCAATAAAATATACGCTTTTATTTCAATTTTTTTCATATACTTGAAATTTTTTTGTATTACTGCATTATATATCATTTAGACATATACAATAAATTGAAGGAAGAGAGAAAAAGAAGTGGAATCAGGCCAATATAATTTATTAGAACAAGAGCGACGATTCCGTACAAGCAATTAAAGTTTCTCTCATCATTTTCTGAGTGAAGCAGGCTTTTATGCCAAATAAGAAAGTACTTTAACTTCACTGATTGAACTTAAGAGCCTGAGGATTTTCCCAACCTTTGACCAAAATATCTTGTTCTAATAAATTATATTTTTCAAATCTCCGTTTTTTTCTCTTTTTCTACAACTACGTGACTAGCCATATATATTGTAGTGAAATGGATAGTAGAGTACTTATCAATTTCAATATATATTTATTATATACAGCGTAATCTAAAAGTTAGTTTACAACTTTTGGGCTGCCATGTATATATATATATATATATATATATATAGTATTACGATAATCGTTTTTTGTCCCAATTGTATTTTAAATTACTAAATTAAACGAGCAATCCAAATTGGTCTAGACTACTTTCAAATCGGGGTAGTCCCGATCAAAAATATTTTATTTATTTATAAAAAATATTTATATGCAAAAATCTTAATGTTTGACAAAAAATATCTATATTATATAAGAATTTATATTCATTTTTTTGACGGGAATACGTCTTTGAAATCAGAGTGGCATGCATGAAACACTAAGTGTATTCTTTTTGGATAAAAACTTTTTGTTTAATAATTTTAAATCTTAAAGGAACATTCAAAACTATAAATATATGGTTTTGAGGAACCGAGATGGTCTTTGAACATAATAACGTAACCGAAAAGTTATCAGCGCATGATTTTAAACATGTATTTACCTCATTAACTTTGTCTCCCCCAAATTTAATTAATTAATTAATCTATATTATTGGTAAATAAAAATTAAACATATTTTGAGAAAACGGGAAATTCCGGGATCTCTTTCCTAATTTGTAAAAAGGTGATTTTGACAAAGCTTTATTTATTTATTATAATAATCTTTTTTTTAGATCTTGAGGACGTTGATGAACCTACAGTATTAACTCAAAGAAATCCTAATGTAAAATTTTGCAATTCTTTTGAAAAAAAATTAAAAAATAACAAATTTTTTCATACAAATTGGATTAATGATTTGTAAGTTTATTTTTCTTAATGATAATTAAAAACTGTTAAATAAAAACGTAATTAGTTATATAAAAAGGATATTCAAACATATATTTTACGTTATATGTAGTAAACTCATTGAACCCGCGGGCCGTTGTGGTTTCATTTGTTTCTCAAGAGGGTTGTAAAAAATTTTACTAATATATTATTTGCAATAAAAAAAGGCCCATCCTATCTCGTTTTAAACCTAGTAGAATACGTAAGCCAGTTTCAAGCTTAAGGAGAAGGGAAGGGACCTAATAAAATAATATTACTTGTATGGAGTTTAGTTTAGGTCTATCTTATAACCATAAGAAAAGTTGAGAACTTTCGAGAAATTGGACCATAACGGAAAAAAAATGTAAAAAGGAGACCAGAATTAGAGATAGTTTGTAGCTAAAAATTTTAAAAATTTAAAGCAACAGGTTCTTAAAACTTGTCCCAGTATCATTTTTGACATCCCTTAAAAACTACAAAATTTAAGAGAATCTTTGTGGGCCGCAAAAATTGATTCGTTAACCCCATGCGCTCGCGACTCCATTTTGCTTGCTTTATGTTATTCAAAGTTAAAACTTTGCACATACTATATTTTGTTTTCTATTTTTGCTTTTTTATCATGTTTAATTTTTTTTAACAGAGAAGAAAAGTTTATTAATAAGCGAAAGGAAACAGAACAATCGTTGAAAAATGAATTGGAAAGAAAAGAACTTCTGAAGAAGCATAATCATAAAGCGATTTATTTAGAATTGGAGGAAAGACTAAAAAAAAATCTAACATTTTGCCATGATCTTGAAGAATTTATTACCAAGAAAATAGAGGCGGACCTTCCTGAGCTCACCACTGAGATGCTTGTGAGAATATTTAACTTTTTTTTTCCAAATTATTTTAGTAAGAAATTAAAATTGAAATATATTTAAATCCCAAAAAGACATAGAATATCCAAATATTTCTCAATATAATTTTTATTTTCCAAATTTTCAAACTCTAACTGAAAGCTGTAGGTACTGTTGATATTAACTATTGTCTTATTACCCCAATTTCCTACTCTAAAGCCCTCCCCACATGGCCCAACTGTTTTGCAATTTTAATTACTCATGAGATGCTGTTGTCCACACGGAGCAACTCATTTTTAACCGAAATGCAACGGATCTAGTAAAGAAAAAGTGAACGGAAGAGTAGTCAAGTGTTTTATTTCTACTTTAAGTTATCTTTTTGTCTAGAACTAGCGATTTAGGAAGAATTATTCTTTATAAAAAGTAAACAAACTCTATCTTTTGTTTCGTCTAAATTTATAATCAGGAGAGATACATAACATCCAAAGATAGTAAATTTCATGGTATGTACGTTATAATTAAATTTGGTGATTTTGATTTCCATTTTTTCTAATTATTTATTATTAAACAAAAGAATTTACTTTAGGAAAATACTGGAAACAAAACAAGCTGCTTTCTAAAAAACAAATTTTAAATCAAATTTGCCTACGCAATTAATCTTCAATTTTTATTGGACTATTGTCTCAATTAATTTCATTATGAACTTAAACCTCTGGTGCGGGCATAACATAGGAGTAAAAAAAAAAGAATAGCCTGCTTACTCTCATCATCATGTCATCCGCACCGTGGTTTATGTTTATAATGAAATTAATTGAAACAATAGTCCATATAATTTATCTCCACTGAAGATAAATTGCCTAGGTAATTCGAAATATAAGCATTAAAATTTGTTTGTTGGACTGAAAGCAGCTGGTTTTTTTACATTTTCTTTCACAACCGACACATCCAGCAACCCTTCATGTTATCAAAGAAAGAGTTTGTTTACTTATTTTTGGTACGCAAAATGGTGGTTTATGTTCATAATAATATAATACTGGATGCTTTTCCTCCTCTTGGACAAATTTTATATTTTCCGCATGATTATTTATAAATGGAATCTAAAAACAATTTTAAAATCCTTAACTACTTCGCGACAAAAGTTTTGATCAGCAATCTGGGTTGCCTGTGACGTCCCATTTAGATTAAAATGGCAAAACAGTTGGCCCTTCTGCCAAAGGGTAATATATATGTATTGCCATCGCTATCTAAAAGCCCCTTCTCTCTCTTTCTCTCGCTCTAATTTATAATCTTATATATAATATAAATTAAGCTAATTAATTTTCTAATCATTGTATCTTTCTTCTTCTTTTAAAATACCACTTTATTGTTTTTTTAGGAAGAAATTAAAAAAGCTCTCGAGCCAAATCCCCAAAACCAAGTAATGGTGAATCGTTTCAATGTCACAATAATCAGAAAAGATATTGTCACATTAGATGGACTCAATTGGCTTAATGATGCGGTAAATTTCAGTACTTTTAAAGTTTTTCGTTATTAATCGACTTTATTAATGTTTTGTTCAAAATTCCCTTATTTGATTATTAGTATATCTCTCAATAAATGAAACTTGATTTTTTACTTATTAAAAACTAGAGGAATTTTTTTACAATCTAATTTTTCCTTTTTCATTTGTGTATTTGAGGGCGATTAGTTTCAACGACCGATATTAATATTTATATAATGAATTTCATATATTTTTCAGGTGATTAATTTCTATATGGAACTCTTAATGGAAAGGAGTAAACAAGGAAAATATCCTAAGGTTTATTGCTTCAATACATTTTTTTATTCAAAATTACTTCAATCGGGACATGCTGGTTTGAAGAGATGGACACGAAAAGTAATATTCATTTATTAATATCATTTAATTTAGTTCTATAGTAATCTTAATATTTTTTCAAAAAGTATTTTAACTGCATGTTACCGTTAATTTCATAATAACTTTCAAAATCCAAGATTTCTGAAATTTTCTTACCTTTCTATATATACTGGAATAAATTTTTAAACAGCTTAACTTCTTCAATAAAAAATGCAATTTTTAATTGTGAATTTTTTATTTTTTAGGTGGACCTCTTCTCCTATGATATGATTTGCATTCCAATTCATCTTGGAGTTCATTGGTGCATGGCAATAGTGGATTTTCGCAAGAAAATTATTGGATTTTATGATAGCATGGGTAGCCGTAATGATTTATGTTTAAGTGTAAGTTTTTAATTTTTTTTTTACACTTTACTAGAAAAACAAGTGGGGGTCGCTGTGTAGGACACAGCCGTAAGTTTTTCGTGAATATGTCTGCTTTACCATAATATGAAAATGAAATACAGGGCTACAAGGCTTTTATTTTGGAATAAAGATCATAATTTCTTTATTAACAACTTTTCGGTTCTGGTTTAGATTTTTTTTGCGTTTAATTGCGTCATAACGACCTCTTGGGAAATTTATATACGCCATTATGGAGATGGTCTCATTCCAGGACCGAAACATTAGAGGGCTGTTAAAATTAAGACTACATTCTCCATTTATTCATCTTTATTTCTAAAGCTCAGCCATATACCCCACAGTTACATCATTTTCTTTTATTTGGTTCGTGTCGCGCGTTCGTCGTTCTTGTTGAGTTTAGTTTCCACGTAGCGGAAGGCATCTCTGATGGATGATTTTCGATAAGATATGTTTGTATTTTCTCTAGTTTATTTAGCTAACTAAAAAAAAATCTTTACCACTTACTTCTTGATTTTTCGACAAACAAATTTTTACAAAGTTTTCTTTTTATGGCTTAAAATGAGATATTTCGTAAGATATATTATTTTACATCAACATGCTCTTTCAAATGAAAAAATTTATCAAATATATATTATTTTAAATTAAAAAAAAACAAGATGATCTCTGTATGATTTATAGTTGTTTCTTGATCGATGGTAATGTGGAACAAAGGCTAGAGAAAAAAAGAAAAATTCTTAGATTCTTTCTCAACCCTTTATTGCTTCAAACACATATCAACGTTTCAGTTGCGAAGGGCAGAAGACGCGACCAAAATGTTGACATGTGTTTGAAGCAATAAAGGAAGAAAGGAAGAAACCAAGGATTTGTTTTCTTTTTT
Source organism: Anisolabis maritima (assembly GCA_010014785.2). NCBI lineage: Eukaryota > Metazoa > Arthropoda > Insecta > Dermaptera > Anisolabididae > Anisolabis > Anisolabis maritima. The sequence continues at coordinate 15,386 of JAAAKE020103452.1, forward strand.
TCTCGTCTCTGTTCTACCCTGGTTGCCATTCTTCCAGAAACAACTATAATCTTATTTTAAATTAAAAAAAAAAAATTGAATTGAATTATTTTCTAAAAATTGATTAGGATGGATTTTTTTTGCAAGGAGAAAATATAAAAAAGGCTGCGCATTTCTTTATTTCTTAATCTTATAAATTTTTTTTGCAGAAGCTAAAAGGTTACCTTCAAAGCGAACGATTGGATAAAAAAAAGGAATCTTTTAATATGGACGATTGGAAACTTGATAATGTGAAAGTAAGTAAAGTAAAAAAAAAATATTAAATAGAAGTTTTCTTATTCTTTTGAAAATAGGATAAGCATTAATTTTATAATACGTATACATTATTTTATTACACGCACTAGACATTTCATCATTTGTTTTATACATTTTTATTATTATGTTTGCATTGAAGGTTAATTTTAATACAGAGGTCTCCAAACTTTTTTATCAGCAGTCTGGATTGGCAAAGCTGAAATAGTGCGAGGATCAAATTTTTTGGTCATCTGTTTTAAATTATTTTCTCCATTTTACAAGAAGCGAATGTTTATCAGATAAATTTGTAATCTATTTGATTTAATATATTTCACTCTCGAAAAAGTATCTTCATAGAGTCCTAGATAAGTTATTTTACTATAATCACCGATCGGATGAAAGCGGTTCTCGGGCCTTAGTTTGAGTACCCTATTTTAGCATATATGATGGGCTTTCTTTTGATTTTTTTTTAGATATATCATCTTTGTTATTGGCATTTTTCCCATATGTGGGATGAGATGTTTTTTTTTTTTTGATATGATAAAATTAATGGAATAGATTATTATTTATACAGCCGAAAGCTAAACACATATATATTTTAAAATTTTGGACTTTCATGTAAATCGAAAATAAATCTTAACGGTGGCTACTATATTTTTATTATCAAGAAATATGCAAATCAGGAGCCAAAAACCAAAGCCTCTAGTTAATGAATACCGAAAGGTCTTGGCTCACTGATATCATAAAATTTTTTATGAAATCAAATTTTATTAAATTTATTCACATTTATCTTGACTTTAGTAATTATTTAAAGTACAAGTTAATTGAAATATTTTCTATGAAATCAATATATTTTCACCTTTAGAGTAATGAAATAGCTTTATAGAAAGAAAATTTTTTTTTTTAATTATAAAATGTTTGGTTTTTCACAGGACATTCCACATCAAATGAATGGAAGTGATTGTGGTGTCTTTTCTTGTATGTTTGCCGAATTCCTCTCAAGGGACGCTCCATTGAATTTCTCTCAAAAGAATATGGCTTACTTCAGGAATAAAATGGTCTATGAAATAATTCATGCAAAACTTCTAATATGATTCAAATGAATTATTTTATTTTCTTTACTCTTAATTATTGAAGAGGGTAATATATTTCTTAATATTTTTTTACTACTTCTTATACTGTTAATTAAATTAAGAAAAGAATAAATTATTAAACCAAAATCAAAGAAACAAAATAAAATCTTTGTTTAATCTTATTTATTAATAATATATTTGAAAAAGAAAGAACATTTTTTTTAAAGTGGTGTGTTAACGTGATTCTTGTCAGTTTTGAAAATGTATATTTATTTGTTTTTTTTTTTTGAGTTAATAGAATATAAAGATGATTTTTTTAAAAACGTTATGTATATTTTTTATTTTTTAGCATTTTTTTGAATTATCACACTTTGGTTTATATATAATTTAATGTCTATACAGCTAAATTTTAAAAGCGTTTACAATTTTCAAAGCACACAAGCCACTAAATGAATGAAGCAAGGATTATTGTTTAACAACTCTACAGGATTCATAAAACAAGTCTAATTATGAATTATTATTAATAAGCTATTCACATTTTTAAACAGAATCTTTTGAATAATAATTTTTTCTATTGTTTATGTTATTTCTAGAATATTAAATCTAATTAAAAATTATTTAATTTTTTTTCTTATCTGATTTTTTTAAAGAATGTAAAAATTAAATTTATTTAAGGAGACGATAGACACTAAAATTTATGAAAAATTTCTTTAAATAAAAAAATTTATTGAAATATATTTTTATTTAAAGGGAATTATCAATGTATTCGAATTCAATTCTCTATATTATGTCTTCGTTGTAATATTATGTGTGTATAAAATGAATTTTTTTTAGGTTAATTATATTAATAAAAAAAAAAAACTCGCCTCCTTTTTGAATCGAACCCGGGTCACTTAAATGGTTGATGTGGCCATTAATTTTAGAGTAGACTATTGGAGCTCGAATCCGACTTTATTTTTTTTATTGTTGTTTAATTCACCGAGGGCGAGAATTTTTTTTCCATTTATCTGAGTTAATGAAATGATTAATTCTTATATCAATTTTTGATATATATGTATATATATATTTACTAAAGGATAAAAAATTTGAAAATTTTGTTTGATTTATAAGATTTTTTAATCTTTATTTTTAAGAAACAAAATATTTTCTATTACTAAAAAGGTTTTTTCGGTCTAATTTAGTTTGCCTATTTCTCACTTTAATAATGGCACTATCAATA
>JAAAKE020103463.1:0-38968 GCA_010014785.2 Anisolabis maritima
TATTTAGGGTTATTTTGTGTGTTTCTGGGGAGGTCGGAACGGATTAATTGGTTTTCAATTATTTTATGATTCGAAATACGAGCAAATCGAGATACGAGCTCTGGTTTGGAACGAATTATACTCGTATGTCGAGGTTCTACTGTAATATAAAATGAAAAAAGAACAAAAAAGAAAAAAGTAAAAAATGAGTCGATTATAAACCTTTCCAGTGCCTTGGAATCTGCTATAACTCAATAGCTTGTAATATAAATAATTTAAATCTATTCTGTCGGCTAATCGAAAATTTGCATATTCGATTGAAAGGATTAGATAAAATTTCATATTTAGAATTCAAAAGTAAATATCCCAATTTTATCAATTTTTGTCAGAACTTTATATTCGATAGATATTCTCTATTTTATAGAATATAGTGGTTTAATAATGCCAATTTAACTATTTTGTTAAAGAGAAAATCCCCCTCTCCTCCATGACCCAGAAGCTAAAGTTATTGACATTGTCAATTAATAACTTAAAACCCAAGGGATATGGGTTCGGATTCCGGGCAGTCCCATGAAAATTTATTTAAATCATTTGAATACCTATTAATGCCTGGATTACATGTATCGTAATTAATATATATTGTATATCGTTTATATGGCCTCAGATGCTGAAGAGATTTAAAAAAAAAAGAAAAAAAATGTTTAGCTATTGTAAATAATATGAGTATTATTTAGAATAAAAGAAAGCGATCCGAAGATATTTTTATTTGTTTGTGGGCTCCTATACTCGAAGTGGGTGATCAGAAATATCCATTTATTAAATAAAAGATGCATATGAGATGCGACACAGCGCAGTACCCTCTTTTGTAACCAAGGGAGCTGCGCTGTGTAGCCTGAGAGCTCAACAAAATATTATAAAAAGAAATCAGTTGCAGTATCCGATTCACCTTAAACATTTTAAAGTTAAAATTATTCATTAGTTTTTTGGCATTAAAATAATTTTCATTTTTGAAAGTTCTTTTGGGAGATACCTATGTAGTATTAAATGTCATGGAAATAATTTTATATATTTATCACTTTAATGGATATTGGATATTGTTAATCTTTTTTTATCTTTTATATTGTGAGGATAATAATTATAATAAAATATTAGCTAAGAGAAAATAGATTTTGTTGATTTCAATTATATAATTAATGCTCCTTTCCATAGAGCAGTGTCTGCTTCCCGTCCTGGGAGATAAAATTTATTTAGTTTATATTGGTTACCAACTAATCTAAATAAATATGCTCGATGTCTAAATGGCCTAAGATGCTGAAAGACATTTAAAAAAATGGGAAAAGTATTTTAAAAATTTTATAGAAGTATCTTTATCAATGAAAAAAAGACCAAACAAAACGTTTTTTAAGGGTAAAAAATTTTTATATCATTTTTGGTAGTGAGCTTTACAAAAAAAATACTAATAAAACGGAGCTTAAAAAACAATAGTAGTGTTAAAAATAAATAAGATGGTAATTTATATTAATGTAAATTGTATGGAAACAAAATTTGCATCAAGATTCCAGAGTCTGGATCTTGAATTTGCAACCGAAACGCCAACTAGTTTCTTTAGATCTTTATTTCATAGATTCTTCAGCCATCTGTTTTAACTTTCTATTAATACTATTTTTTTGGTCTTATGGCTACCATTATCACAATATAAATAAATATAAATTAACGCTGGCTATCTCTTCTCCAGTAGGCTATAACATATAGCTTATATGAGAATTGGTTAAAAAAATTATTATTATTGAAGATATGAAAATTTTTTAGGCCTTCTTACAAATTATTTTTCAATTATTAAATTTTAAGGCTTGAAAAGTTTTGGGAACCTTCTTGAATTTTGAATAAAAAAAGAAGGGGATACTTTAATTGTGGGTGGTGCGATAACAACTGTGTTGTGCATGCTTTGTTGCGCAAAGCGACGGTGCTTGACCGGTGGCCTATGCGCGGGTTGGCAGGCGGCGCTCTCCCGCTGAGCTCCGGCCCGGAGTTGGCTCAATTCCCACCGGCGTATCCGCATCCGTTGCTCTTCGGCGGTGCTGCGCATTTCGCCTCGGCTGCTGCTGCCGCCGCTGCGCAGCCTGACTCCAGTAACGCCCGACCACCTTGGCCCCAACACCATCATCATCACCATGGTAAGTCCACATTCGTATTTGTTTATTTCTTTTAAACTTGAAATTATTTCTTACCAATTTAATTCATTAAAGCCGTTTTTTCAATGTATTTTTATGGCCAAAGCACGCTCAGATCGTAGCCATCTATCGGCAAGTGAACCTATATGTATTTCTTTTCTCTAAATCCTTCCCCAAATTCGTTATCAAAAAAATTCGAGTGATCATTGACGAAGAGTTTTTTCACACGAACCCTTCTCAAAGATAGCGTAGCATAGCCACCACCTTCCTTTGTGATAAAATAGGCCTATTCAGTAAATTCCTAACTTATTATTTTTCGAGTATTACTATATTATTTATTTTTACTTTATTTATTTATTTAGATTCAAATCGAAACCATGGTTGTCGAACACGCGGTTCACGATTTATCATCAATAATCTTGAAATTTCCTATAAAAATTTTTTCGGCATGTGAGGCCTTTTAGAATTCATCCTTATTCATTTATAAATATAAATTACTTTCCAAGTCTAAAAGATATATACATGGCATCAAAAATTTATTATATTTTCCATTATTTTTCATCTAACATATCACAAGTATTTAATCTAAAACCTCACAAATTCCCAAATGCCTTCCACGAATAAATATAATTTTTTATGTGGTCCTCGGTCTATCAAAAATAATAGCCCGGACTTGCGATTATTTTCTAAAGTTTATTTTAGATCAAAAAGAAAAAAATAAGTCTTTAAAATAAAATACCAAAATAAGAAAAGTAAATAACCAATTTACGTTAATCCTAGATTATTTAATTCTCATTAACATCATGTTTGACTTGAAAATGATTCTTGATTAAATCATTCTGCGAATCAACAGGGATTTTGCTCAGTTAACAGGTGATTCGGAATCGGGAAGGGAATGTCTAATTTAATTTGCAATTATCCATCTCTGAATTTAATCCTCAGTAAATTGAGGAGGGAAGAAGGTTCCTATATGTCAAATGTAATACTTTATTGGCTCTATGGATTTTAACTTGTGCTGACATCATTTTCTTCGTGAGCTGGGTGTTTAAACTAATTCATTAGGAAAGTGATTGGTTGGACACAAGAGAGAAGAGAGAGGAAGAGGGAGAGGGAGAGTGCATATGCGTGCAGGCAAATGCAAATCAAATTGAAAACCATGCCAAAGTCAAATAACTGAAGAAGTCAAATCAAACAGAGTGAAAAAATTAATTATGATATATTACTTTTAGGGATTTCAATTTGTTAGAAAATATTGAGGTTTATGAGGCGGAGCGCACTTTTGAAGTGATTCCTAGGCCAAGAGATTTTTTCATTAAAAAATTAGTCTTTTTTGAAGTCTTTTCGGCATGTGGGGCCATATGAACTTTTAAACAATTATTATATTATTTACAATACATATTAGCCAGGCATATTTATTTACATTAATTGGTATCAAATTGATTAAAAAAAATTTTTATCGGACTGCCTGGGATCCGAACCCACACCCCTTTGCTAATTTTTTTAACATCTCGGCCACGGGGTGGGGGATAGAATACAACAGTTTTAAAAGAATATTTATTTTCTTCTGTTCGGCCTTACCCTTATTCGGGGTCGACTATTTTAATTTTAAAGAGAGATGTGACCAAGAGAGGAGGCAAGCCGGTCTGTCGTCCAGTTTGATGCTTGATAGGGAAAGGCTACAGGGAGGGGAAGAAATGTCAACCTTAGCTCGGGTAACTCGTAGTTGCCATCCATCTAATCACAAGAGAAGATCCCTGAGTAAAAGAGCATATTTCTCTAACCTTTTTAAGGTAAATAAATAATTTATTTTTTGTTGGCGGTTTTGATCACCAATTGAGTATTTAATCAAAATAAAAAATTTATGGCTTTGTCATTTTTGGGTAGTTTTTGTCCTTAAGGAGGAAAGCGAGTGGGGGCGGTTAAAACAATCAATAAATTATTTATTTATCCAAAAGAAATTTCCTGTTTGATAGCTGGTAAAAGCTGAGTAAAATGCAAAAGTAGCGAAAATTTTATATCCATCCAATGACAGACAGTGAATAAATTAAAAAATATTTTGGGCAAGAAAGGTCAATATCAATTTTTCTTTATTTTACTATTCAAAAAGTAAATATTTGAAAAACATACATAAACCACAATTTAATGAAATATTAGATTAGAAAAAACAATTTCATATCAACCTATAAAACAAAAATATAATACCACTAATTATAATAAATATTACATCTGACTTTATTTGTTTGCTTTTTTCTCCCACCCATAAAATCTTGGTTGGTTTTCTGTCCAGCCCGTATGCGAAAAACCCTGCTTTAACGGATAAAAACTTAGTACAGAAAAGTCAAGATCCTGTGTTCGATTCACGGGGCTTGAAATACTTTTTTCAAGATTCTAGATTTTCTGCCAGGAGCCTATATCCAATATTATTATTTATTAATCATTTCTTTAATTTCTCTACCATATCTTTTTCTGGAGAAGAATGTATTATTGCTTTAAAATAATTTTTCTTTGGCGCTATGTTCAGAGAAGAAGTGGTATGTTTCCAAAAAATTCTAAAGTTTTGAAACTTCCTGAGTCCGAAAGGCGTTTCGTTTTTCTTAAAGAGATCTATTTGCTGTCCCTCTTCTCCGATACAGCCTACATTTATGAAATGATTTTAAATTGATATTTATATTTATTTTGACCACCTTGTTGCGCTAGTAAATGAAGCCAATATGAAATAGGAATTGTTGAATGTTTATCTATTTGTCCTTTTAAGAAATGTCAACCAACATTGATTATTAAATTTAATATTATAATAGAAAACAATGAAATAAAAAAGTAATAATTACCCAAACTTAAGAGCAGTTTCCGACCAGAAATAGGGAGGTCCATTAGCTTTGAAGCTGTCATCTGAGGAAGGGAGGGAAGTGTTAGCTATAACTAGAGTCTGGATAGTAGGGAACAGGCCCAAATAATAAAAAAATTTTTCTCATCAGAGTCAGAGACAACACAAAAATAGAATTGCGGGAGAGTAAATTTCCATTTGCCCCAGGCAGTCCTGGTGGTTTTTGAGCTCAAAATGACATATTTATATTCATACATTAGTCGTGATTTTTTTTATCTTATCGACACCAGCCTACATGTTATATTAGTGAATTTTTAATTGAGTTAAGAAATGAAATAATAAAGATGGATAAAGTGAAATTAAGATACCTCTCTTACTAACAATTTTAAAATAAAACACAAATCAATTAGCCCTCATAGGCCTTTAATCGTCCATCGATCAGACTTATCAATGTCCTGTGCAATTAGTGCCCTCGACTGAGTTTTCATTATCGAAGAGGGTGGACGAAGGGCCTTAGGGCCTTTATCCCGGGCCTATCAACAGGATGGCCTCCTAGTGATTTAATAAACTATGCTAATGTCCGCCGCCTATTGGCTTGTCGGGATTTAAGCCGATCAAGCTTACTCATTCAATTCAAGCTTCGTTTAGATAGGCTTCTTCTATGAATTAGCTTACGGACAGCTTACAAAATAATAGTGTTGTCAACGTCCTTTATTTGCTTAGGGATTAATCATGCTTGTCTTCTTTAGAAACAACCCATTTATATTTACAAATTTATATTAAAAATAAAAATAACTAGGGGATCAACTAACCAATTGAATTCTAACTGCCTATGGGAAGCAGAGATAACACTCAAGGGGCCATCTCTGCCCTGCGCATGCGCAACTGCTCAAGAAGTTTGAGACAACCTAAGATTTGGAAATTCTTTAAACCTTTTAATCTGCTTGTACTGTTAGTTAAGGATAGAGACAACTAACTTTTGAGCGTTGGCATCTTTGTTTTTGTTTCCCAAGATGGTTGGCTTTTATATTTTAAATTTTATTTAAATATAGGTTTATTCCAGGACCAATTCCCAACGATTTGAAATCATCAAGTTCCTGGCCTCTGAGAATGCATCTGTTTCAAACCGTTTGAAATTGGTTCTGTATTAACCCTTACATTAATCTTGTCGATTTAGGATTGAGCTCATCGACCTAAAAATCCAAAATGGAATGTTAATATCAAAAATTAATTAAAAATCCCTTGAGATGATTTTAGTAGTATTGGATTGACTTGTCTGTTATGTCACTGGTAATTCCTTGCATCTAGCATAATTGCAAACTTAAAAATAATTATGTGAATATGTTAAACTTTTCGAATAGAAGCAAAGTATTCCCTATGACCCTGAATAAATATTTCATTTCATTTTTTGACGGATCAATTTCTCATTTGTCAAATAACGAATCATCATTTGTTTATGATAAATAAGATTTTATCTTTTTCTTTTTTAAATAAAATACCCCATAAAAAATCAATATGTAAAGTAACTCCTCATTAAGTGATTTATATTTTTTCATTGATTATTATCAAAATGATTATAAGATATATATAATATGATAATATATAAGAAATTTTTATTGAAAATTTGTTTGCCATTAAATACGCTAATCAAATCACGTCGTATCAATTATTTATACAACATTTTGACTAAAAGTGATTTTTTTATACAAGCTAATAGGTAGATACGTGGCCTTCAAAACTAGATAATCATAATTTTAAAAAAAAAGATAAAGTATTTTAATATTTTAACATGAAAATGAAAAAATGAGGTCTGAAAAAAACAGACAAATTTAAAAAAAAAACACTAATATTAAATTTAATAAAAATCCTTAGAGTAGTTACAAGGTACTTCATGATCAATGATTCTCTTCTAGTTTTAAGCGGTTTAGAAAATAAAAACAAATTCCTATAATTCAACTAATATATTAAAATAACAGTCCAAAAAGTAATGAGATTATTCGTCTCTCTCTCTCTCTCTGACTCTATTTTAGGACTTAGAGTAAAAGCTTCTATTTGCTGAAATCAAACCACGGAAGCCATCGCTGTCTTTTCTCATGTCAAATATATACATTGTGATTAGGTGAGGGATTGGATTGTCTACCAACCGGGGAGGGTTGTTACTTTATATAAGGGTGTGATTTGCCGCAGCAGATGTCTTCTGGAGGGACAACGTTTTGTTTAATTGATATCACAGGCACAACCCCTAAAGAGGGCTGGCCTCAGGGGGAACAACCCCTGTGTGATAATACACTGGAGATCAAATCACAGGGGCTACAAACTGCTTTTTGATTGTTAAGCCTTCAATCGCTCTCGAATACAATCTCAAATTCGATTTTCATTTAAAAATATAAATAAAAATAGGAAATTAATTTTTTGTTCCTTGATGCACAAGAATCTTCATTTAAAAATCGGGTGGGTCGACGCCTACGCCAAACCAAGCTTCAGCTAACAATATTAATTTGTTGATATTTATTTTTCTTTAATAAAATCTATTTATTATTTATATTATTCAACTTTTCCATTTTTTTCTTTCAAAATTAAAATTTATACAATTATTCATTAAAATCCATATTATTTTTTTATGTTTCATCGTTTTCTTCCTGTGAGTCGTGGCTCAAAAAGGTTAAGAATCCTTGATTTAAAAAAGAAATGATATAGAGTCTACATGAATTATGCAAATCTAAAATTATAAATTTACTTTAGAATGTCTGTGACGGTATTTTAAATTAGTCAATAATGTATTAAATCATTAGGAAAATTTTCAGTATCATTTAAGTATTGTTTTGAAAATATACAATAAATTTTATTGTTGTTTCATCTTGGAAAAATATATACTATACAGTAGCGTAGCTAAATTTCGATCCATCGGGTCCATCGCTTTTCTTCTCGAAATATTAAGAGTGTATCTCAAAAGTGCAAAAAATTCTAAAAATATTCCCACTGCCCCCTATTGGGGACTATAGCTATTGATGCTATCTTAGAGCAATTAGCCGTCAACTAATCTAATTTTTTATTGTTAACTGCAATTTCTAATTTGCATTCTTATTTTGTTATTTCTATTAGACATTTCGGGCCAAAAAATAAAGAAATTGAAGATAATATACCTGACGATTTTTTATAATCTATAATTCATTTTCACAAGCTTTTTATTCCTTAAAATTAGTGTCCTATTTAGACCTAAAATAGATTTAGAATTGTGATGCACATTCTTTTCAATATAAAGAGCCTCTTACAAGTCTGATTTTGGCTGTTGGCTGCATTAAAAAATTGATAAAGAATTTTTTCAGGGAAAAAAAAAACAAGGATAAAGTAAAAATAATTATCTGATGACTTAAAAAAAAAGACAAGAATTTGAAAACGGACTCAAGGTTGTGCATCTCCCAGAGAGGACCTTTGCTGTTTAAACCCCCTTCGCGTGTAACACCTCAACAAATAATAGATAAAATCCATTGAGGGGAGAATTTTCCGTAATTTTTAAAGGAGATCTGGAGTAAAGAAGTTTTAGAAAAACAGGATCACTTAGAGCTATTATTTTTCCCTATTGAAATTACAATTTAATTTTTACTATTATATATAAGAAAGAGTAAGTAGAAAATATTATGAACATAAAAAATTTGACCTCCCAATTTTTGAAAATTTTATTTTTCAGTTCAAAAAGTCCCCAAAAATGCAAAATCTTAATATGTATGTGTGTATGTAGCTTTTATTTTGGTTTATATCTTTGGAACCACTCATTGGAAAAGGATGAAACTTAACAGATAGATTTATAGGCCCTAGGAGTGGCAAAGAAGCTATTAAAATTTGAAGTGAATTAATCTGCAAGGAACAGTAAAAAATTTATCGCACACCACGATTTTTTCTGCATCCGCTAGGTCAAATTTTTTGAAACTCAGGGATAATAATTAATCGATGATATTGTCTAAAAAGTGTGGGAAAGTATGCAAATTTGTTGCCTATTTTGTAATTAAATTCTCCTTGTATGCAATTTGGATTTGTTTGCAAATTATAAAATTTTTTCCACTTTTTAAAAAGAAAACAATAATCATTAGAAACCAAAAAATAGAGTATTTATTTACTCTTGCATCGAATAAAAAAATTTACATTAAAGTTATAATTTTTTTTCAATTTTAATAAGTCTCGTAATCTAAAATTTTGATTCAGATTCTGATAATGTATTTTTTGTATAAACTTTTAATCAAATAGACTCTGATAAGGATATCGAATATTTTTAGATAACCAAGATAAAATTTTTTCTTGTATAGCATATCTAAATGAAATTATCCTTGACAAGACAATATGATAATTTTAATATTTATATATTGTTTTTTTAACTTTTTTTATCTTTTCAGTAGATTTACAATTTTTTTTTATAATTGATGAAAACAATGGATTTTAAGATTGAAAAATCATGTTATTGAAGAAAATATATATAATTTAGCCGATATTCAGGTCGCAAACCGCAACCTTCTTCGAGGAAAAGGCCAAAATATAAGTAGGTTTACGTGCATTTATTCATATCTATTTATTTAGGTAGAAAGAAAAGATTGCTTTACTCTTAAAAAATGACGAGATTTTTCTTTTTTTTTTTTAAATCAACTTGTGAATAAGTATATTAGTTGCTATTCAACAACTTTGAAGAATGTTGTGATCTGCAACCGAAACGTCGAGTGGAAAAATGGAGTAATTTTTTTTCTTTATTGACCGCAGGTTTATATTAATTTTTTTTTTTTTTTGATTTTATAAATAATAATAATGTATAAATAAATGTTATTATTAAATTAGTTTTCAACTTATTTAATTTTTAAGTTATGGAAGTAATTTTGTCTTTATTGAAAAATTGATCCCTTAAAAAGAGAGAGGATTCAAATTTATCATAAATCTTGTAGATAAGATAAATAAATAATAATGTAGGTCTTATTATAATATCTTATTGAAAAAATTAAAAGATAATCTATTAATGATATCAAATGGCACTTTCCATGACAAGAACAGATGAAGATGGATGTTATTTAAAAATAATCTCGATAGTAACTAAATCAACCTTTGAAATTATAAATAAATTACGCAAAAAATCCTACCTTTGGAATGTATTTTCAATAAAAAAATCTCGTCCAAATATAAAATATTCTAATGATATTAATAGAAATTGCATAAAAATATTAAACAATCAAAATTGCAATTTTTTATTTATACTCTTTTTCGACTCAGAAACCATTTAGAGTTTATAAATATTCTCTATGTAGTTTGAAATATTCAAAATATCGATGGCTTCCGGTCGTGCCTTCCATAGTCTTGTTCCACGGGGTCACCCATCCAAGGTCCGGCACTACTTGGGACTGCTTAACCTGAAGAATCTTGTTGATTGTGGTTCTACCAGGCCCGTTGCAATTGCAAAGTTAAAAGCTTCGACTATTTTTTGCCCCCCCCCCCCCTCCCTACAAAATATTTTAGTTTACGTTCCTGTCTATATTTTGTTCATTGCTTGCATTTAATAAAATAATTTGAGAAGTTATTATATTAATTTTAATATTATAATATTAATACTATAATATATTTGAAAATTTACTCAAATTTTTGAATATATTCAGGAACTTCTAAAGCAAAATTGCATGAATAGCTTAATAAAAAATAAACTAATTTTGATATTTAAACATATTACATTTAGCCTTGAAAGGTATTATGTAAGTATATAATTTAAAAACTTTTAATATATGGTAAGAAATATTTATAATAAATAATGTTAAAATAGATATTTCTGCAAACTAATAGTAATAGAAGAAAGAGAGAAAGAGTATTATCATTCGTGAAGTGATCGATACCTAAAAAGAATACTAATGTCTTTGGCGGCAGCCATTTTGTCGGTATGTTTACAAGCCGACCAGATTGACACGGATCGGTTACCTTCAGGACATCTGTCCCATCAGTAAATACCCTAAACCTCCTTATCTTTTTCACGCCTAACTAAGAGAACATAGGGAGAGAGAGAGAGAAGAGGCAGCTGCATCCCTAGGGATGAGGAGGGCGTGACCCTCGGGATGCGCCCCCTTCAAAGGGCGGAGCATTCGACACGATTAACGGCCCTCGGGATTTGAAATGGATACGTCAACTTGCAACTTATAACAATTTCCATGTCTAAAAAAAGAGATGAGGGAGTGAACTAAAACGTGCGACCTTAACTAACGATTTCCCATCATCATCGGGAGAATCGGGTTCATTGATTAAAATAAAATAAAAAAGAGAGGTGGCCTTTTGATCTGAAATCAGTGGATTATTTGGAGATTAAAGTGTACTTGTATCTTATTCAGATTGCTTCACCGACAAGAGTTATTCAGAAAATTTATATTATGTAATATAAATAAAACACACTTTTTCCTGGAGTGGATATTATAAGAGATAATAATAATATAATAATAATAGAACCGAAATGCGAATAAATATTAATCCAAAGAGGCTAAGATAAAATATCAAAGGTCTTTTATTTATTTATTTTTTATTCCCGTAGTAGCCGAGGCGTATACAAGGAGGGAGGGTAAAGGGGGTAATTACTCCGGTCTTTCCGGCTGCTGCCTTAGACTATACAATTATTTTGCGATTTAGGTTCGGATTCAAATTAGCAAGTTAGCATAAATAAACAACTCCTGAGAAGGCCCTATCAAATAATTAAAAAATTTCAAAAAAGATTAAATAGAAATTTTAAATAATTATAAAAACAAATTTGTATAGGGAAAAATTGATGGAAAATAAAATAATTCCCCATAATAAAGTTTTCAAACCCTGTCCGTTTTCAGCAGAGGAATTGACGCGCTTGTGCACTTTTAACAGGGATAAGCCCTACAAAGACCATAACGTCTTACACCTTAGGATAAATTAAACATTTTGGTCTCAAACCTTCTATCTTCTTTCCAATCCCAAATTTATTTTTTTAAATCTCGATAGTCATTTAGATATACGATAAATTAGGTGTATAAATATTATAATATACGCACATTTATATTTAAACTAATTATTATCCAAACTACCATAAAAATTTATTTCTTTGAATTACATATTATATATTAGTCGATAATATTATAAGTATTTATAATTAGTAATTTAAGAAGCTCGAAAATCTACCGCACATGATCTCCATCTAATCAGATATGCCCGTCCAAACAAATTCCTTTCTTCCTCTTCACTTCCTAAAATCACCCTTCTAATCTATTAATACATACAGTGAGTTTCTATTTTCTCAACTAATATTCTCGTTTTTCTCCCATTTAAACTATAGTATATCCTGTCCAAATAATCTTTATGGTTTTATTAATCTAAGAAGAGCCCTATACGCCCTTCAAGTAATCTATTAATACATACAGTATATAAATATAATTTTACTTTCCCACAATATTATATATAATAGTAAGGGAAAAGTATTATGATCATGAAAAATTTACTCCCCCCAATTTTTTAAAATATCTTAACATTTCAGGACCCGAAAAATGCTAAAGAAATCTTAATGTGCATGTGTATATGTGTATATGCATTGTGTAGCTTTTATTTTAGAACTACTTATCCGAAAAGGATGAAACTTAACTACTTAATAGCCCCATAGTGGCAAGTTTTTAAAATTGTCCACAAGGGGCGGTAAAAAAGACGATTTTTGGACCAAATCTTTTGCAACACGGTGATAATAAAACGTTTGTCTTCAGCTCTGTCCCAATTTTCATAACAAGCCTTTAAGTGAGAGCGGATTTATTAAAATAAATTTTAAAAAATTTAGTAATAGATTATATTGTATTTTAAATTCAATTAAGAAAAATATATTTATTTATACATTCAATATAACCTAAAAAAATAACAGTAAAAATCAAATGATAAGACACAATAGAAAGTGTTTTATAGAGAGCATCTTATATTCCCAGACTATTAACAATGGCTAAAAAGAGTGGGAAAATGTTGAATTTCGCTGCCTATTTTTTAAAAATATTTTTAAGAAGCGAATAATGACTGGAATTAAAATCTACATAACATTAAAATATTATCTCGGGGCAATAAGCATATAAAAATCAAAGCATTATATTAATCTAATTATATTAATCTGTTGCTTCTATTCCAGGCCCCCAACAAACGGTCAGTCCGGATAGCACATCACCACCCAGTTTGCCTCTTTCACCTCGAAGTGGGACTACGTCCGGACCAGCAGCTGGTACTTCTACCTCCGGAAATATTGAGGTTTCATTGGATAGTCCTCCTTTTCCACCAGATTCAACGTTAGCACGAAGTGGAAGTGGTGGAGGCTCAGGCACCGGGGGCGGGACTACGGGTTGTGATGAGAGTGGTGGTGAAGAGATTGTGGATGATGGTGACGATCTCTCGGGTGATATGTCAACAAATAGTGGGGCTGGTGGTGGTAGTGGTACTCCTGGGAATGGAACTCATCTTCATGGAGGCACAGGACATAAAAAACGAAAGAGACGAGTTCTCTTTTCCAAGGCACAAACCTACGAGCTTGAACGGAGGTTTCGGCAGCAACGGTATTTATCTGCTCCTGAAAGAGAACATCTAGCGAGTATAATTCGACTCACACCAACACAAGTCAAGATTTGGTTTCAAAATCATAGGTGAGTACGAACAAATTTCTAACATATAATGTCAAAAATGCCATATCCCTTGGTGCAGAGGTAGAGGTCTCCAAGCCTTCATTATCTCTACTCATTTTGTCTTGCACTCAAAAATTTTCCTCTATTATTAGAATTACTCACTAAGTTTTTTAAATCTTTTTGGGCATCTAATGAAATTTAAACTCCGTCCGTATTAATTGGTAGACAATATAATTTAAATAAAGCCTTGTCCCTTGGTGCAGAGCTAGAGGACTGGATTCAAGTACCAAAGGTCAGTGGTTCGCTTCCCGGCCTGAGCGACAAAAATTTATTTAAATTATATTGGCTACCAATTAATTTAAATAAATAAGGACGGAGTCTAAATGGCCTCAGATGCCGAAAAAGATTTAAAAAATATAAATAACATTGTCGTTTGGAAAACGAACTGACCTTTGGATCATGAAATTTTTATCGGAATCTTAGATATCTTATTATCTCATTCTAAAACACTGTCAGAAAAAAGTTTCCTCCCCCAAGGAACTCTTACCCAATCTTAAGGAGAGATTTTATCTCTGCCACTAATTATTTCACCTCTGTTCTCCGCCAGCTAGATCTTTTAGAGATGGCTTCGCCTAACATCATTTCCTTACCACACCTCGCTTTTCTAGTATATTGAAAATAACTCGTTAATAGTAAGATTTTTTATTCTTTTGGCTTCGAAGGTAGTAAAGACAATAACAATGAATTCTGAATATTAAATTATTGTTAACAGTTCATAAATTAATTGCTAGTTAATTATTTTAAATGCTCAGAACTTCAATTTATATTCTTTGAACTAGTAAGATAAAATAGGGTAGTTTATTTTTATTTAAATAGATATTGTTCTATTCAATTAAATAATAATTTTCAAGCGGGGAGGAAATTATTATCTTTAGATTGGAATCTATTTCAGGGGATAAAAATTAAGGGAATTGCCCTATAATTCTAAAAAATAATTAAATATTACAAAATAGCTTTTTCTTTAATTTAAAGGTATAAGACGAAAAGGGCTCAACAGGAGAAGGGCCTTCAAGAGCAATCGGTACAATCATCAATGCAATCCCCTCGTCGAGTTGCTGTGCCTGTCCTAGTTCGGGATGGGAAACCCTGTACTGGCCCTGGGGCAAAACCCCATGAGGGGGTCATAACAAGTGGTGGAGCTGGAGGAGCTGGTGGCCCTCCTGTTCCCTCGGGCCATCCCGGAGGACCCCCGTCACAAGCACCCGTCCTTTTACCCGGATACCCATTGATAAATGCCCACCCACGAAACTGGTGGTAGTGACACTAAGGACATTTAATGTCCAACACGCTCAGTCTTCGAAGGAAAATTAGAAAATAAAAGCAAAGTAAGATGTAATTATAAATTTATTAACAACAATAATTAGACCCAGTTTCTTCATTTAGAATATATTTTTGCTGAGTTACACGTTTCTTCGCAAAGGCTAGAGTTAAATTTGAAGGGGCTGAAAAAAGGGGGTAAATTTAATAAAAGGCGGATCTGAACACCGAAAAGTGAAGTTCTATATGCAGGACCGTCAAGAGCTGAAACTGAACAGATAATAATAATTATCTGCATTTTATCGAGTATGTCCACTTTCAAAGACGAGCCTGCCTCCCCTTTCACAGTTCTGTATAGATATTGATATATATCTAAAAAATGAATATAAAAAACTGTTAAATATAAAAGGCAAAGCAAACTACACTATATGCTTCAATATTAAGCTTTAGTTATATAACTATATGAAAGAATCAGTGATAAATAAAACATATAATTTTCTTTATTCACTATATTTATACTAAAGGTATAGTCAATCCAATAAAATTATTCCTATCAAGACCTTGCTATTTTTTTACTCGCAAAGGCTTTAACCATTCATAGAGAAAGATGACATTAGAGTGGAAGAGCTACGCCTCTTTTACTCAAAATTCTTCTTGCTTTGCCTCGAGTATTACCTTGAAAAGTTACCTGTAAATTGCCTTTATTTCTAAATTTTCCTTCGAATCAAATTTATTTTGCTGGTCAATAAAAATTATATAATTAAATAGTAAATATATAAGATTTTATTATTATAAAAATATTGTTATTTATTTTGAAAATATTAATAAGAAATTTAAAATTTCCTATGGTATTATAATAAAAAGAGGGAATCCATTTATCACTTTGACAAATTTCCAAATAAATAATGTCAAAAAATAGCCTATATTTATGATTGATATAAAATAAGTAAATAACAAATCGGGTAAAGAAAGATAAGATTTATCTTTTTTTCTCTCTAATCATCATCTAATATAAAAAATATCTCTTTCATTTAATTTTTATATATAAAAAAAAAATGATTGATGGTACTTTTTTGTAATTTTGATATGACCAGCTAAAATTTGAATAATGGGTTGGCTTTTATAGAAATGTAATATGCAAAAATTGTAATGAATGAGTCATATTTTGAAAAAAGAAGGGAGAGAATTAAATATAATTATTTTTGAAAAAATAAAAATAAAAATTGCCATATAAGAGAGAAATCAAATCAGCTGTTTCACCTTACAAATATTTCGGTCATCCTCTTTGTCATGCTTTTGTAGTAGACCTGTGTCCTATTAAAATATAAAGTAGTTTGGAGAGGCGAGGGGCACCCGATTCGATAGCTCAGTTGGACTGTTGTCCGTTCCTCTCCAAGCTAACTATTTTATATTTTCATAGGACGCAGGTTCACTACAAAATCACAACGTGACTTTGAGGTGGGCCGAAAAATTTGCCAAATAAAGTGGCGTAAGGTGGAGCCTGAAAAACAACTCATTTTATTTCTCCAAACCCTTGTATAGTTCATCAGTCCAGCATTACCTCCTCTTTAATCATTAAAATTACATTTTTTTTATATATATATAAAAATTGGAAAATAGTTTTTTGTTAAGAAAATTCTATTTTTATTTCAAAATTTCTTTTATTTCAAGAATATATTTAAAACTGTAAGAAGCATGCTTACAAGATTTTTAAAGGGATTAAAACGGACTGCATAGTCTAACGGTTTCAAACAGTCTAGTCAGCGTTTCTCAACCTATGAGTCGCAATCCAATATTGGGAGAAAATGGTGAAGTCGGGTTGCAAGGCAAAAAGGTTGAGAAACGCTGGTCTAGATTTCTCTTGAATCAAAGCTAATATTTATGATTCAGGCGTTGGTCGAAACACGCTCTTTAAGGTGGAAATGTTACAAACTGTTCCCCATGAAAACAGACGTTAAACGGTCGTTAACATGTGAAGAGTTTAGGAATATTATGTGAATCTTGTAAGTGTGTGCTTAAGCTACGAGCTCACTAGATCTGACTGCATCTCACTGCAATTTATAGGTCGGTTTCATACATTAATGAACAGAAAGATCGGGATTGGCCGACTATAGTACTTTATTATAGGATAAGATATGTATGAAAGCGACCTAAAAGTATTTTTGTAGTCCGAACAAGCCTCTAGTGGGCGCAAGTTTCATCTAACTCATTTTTTAAGTTTTGAGAACTTTGGCTTTTCCTAATGAAATAAAAGTAGAGTTTATACAATCAAATTCCAAATTTATTAATATATTTTTTAAAACTATTTAATTCTCTTCCTTCAGCCCTAAGCGTTTTCGAAGCGAAAGAATTCAGTAAAAATTAAAAAAAAAAAAATCACGTCTCATTGATTTATTATTTTGAAAAATAAAAATAAATCAAGAGACATTAAAAAAATACGATAAAAAATGCTAGTCGATTCCAACAAGTTTGTCAATTATTTAAGTTTTTTAATCTTCATCTAATTATATTTTTCAAATTTAACTTTTCTCATTATTCATCTATAACCTCTAATGGCGTAATCGAAAAAAAAAAGAAATTAAAACTTTTATACTACTTATAATAATCTTTTTTTCTATCTCTCTCCTTTTTTTTTCTTCTTTTAGTTATAAATAAATATTCTTCGCACTAGTTACATGTTTTATATAAATAATAACTTATAAATATAAAAAAATATAAAAGAAAAAAATAAAAAACTAGTTTGCGATTGTGTAAAATAAAATGAAAATAGTACAAATAATTAAAATGTAAATTGTGTATATTTCATACGAAATATTTATAATACAGAAATGAGCCTTGGTTTCCTAGCTTTACATCTGAAGACTTGTTTTTTATTTTATTATTGTTTTTCTAGTCTTTAGGTGAATCTCGTCTAGACCTTGGCTGTAATTTCTTTTATGTATATTACACTGTAAAAATAACTATTTAATTGTGTG
Source organism: Anisolabis maritima (assembly GCA_010014785.2). NCBI lineage: Eukaryota > Metazoa > Arthropoda > Insecta > Dermaptera > Anisolabididae > Anisolabis > Anisolabis maritima. The sequence continues at coordinate 17,882 of JAAAKE020103463.1, forward strand.
TATAAAAAATAAAAATGAGAAATAAGTAATATTTCAATATCTAGTGTGATATGTTCATAGAATGTGAATAAATTCTATCAATTTGAAATAAGTTTTTGTTTGTTTTATTTATTATCTCCTCATTTCTCTAGAAGAGTGGTTTTACCGTGCGCACATTTCGGAATGCTTTCAGGAAATGTAATAAAAGAGTGAAAGATAAATTCCTATTGATTAATATTTAGAAAATTTTTTCGAGTGCTCATAACTTATTTTGGATTTAATCGCGTGCGCTAACTTAAAAAGTTGGAAAAGCACTAGCGAAGACTATATATTTAGGAATACTAATAACAGATAAATATAAATATATAAATATTCAATTTACGAGTTTTAAGGTAACTACCATCGCGAAATTAATATTTTCTAATATTTAGGGAAAATTGTTTCCATTCCATTGAAAATCATCCTTAAGATACCGGAAATCCTAAAAATTGGCACGAGACGGTTTATAGGTATAAATTTGAAACAAATTCCGTCTCTATTCCTGTCTATATAAGTTAAGTGAAGATCTTAAAATCTTAAAGGTGCTTAGTTTATAGGCTAAAACACGGATATAAACCTCAGGAGAACGTGGGTTTGACCCCCATTTTTTTAATATACGACTTTAAGGTAAATATCTAAACATTACGAAAAAAATTATTAATTATTATTTATTGAATTATTATATTTAGGGAAAATTGTTCTCATTCTATTGGAAAAAAATATTGAAATTTTAAAAATAAAAATTAATTTGTCCTGTGAAATTAATTTTCAAAAGAGCTTTATTTTCCTTTATCTATTTTCCTATTAAATAATCCTAAAGGAGCGGAATTTGTTCTAATTGCTTTGAAAATGAACATATGTTTATTCTTCAGAGAAGTTGATATCAAATTCAGTCACAAAACACCGCATAAACCAATAATTATTCTTTGACGATGAAGATGGTAAGTTTTTTTTTATTTTCATTTTTAAGTCAATTTCGCCTGCTTTTAACTTTAAATATACATTAGAATATGAAGAAAATTAATATAGGTGGCTTCCGACAGCAGTTCAATGTCTCTCAGGACCGCCCATTCAAGTTCAACAATTCTTGTCCTTGTCTGAAAAGTTATTTTGTCTTTTCAGCATCTGAGGGTATTTATCAATATTAGTAGTTAGTTCAATTAGTTTAAATAAATTATTTTCCGGTATGAAAACGGAACTCAGATCTCTTGTGATAATAATAAAGGTGGAGGTGTCTAAAATATTTGTTAAATGGAACAAGGAAAATTCCTGACAAAATTTGCCTTTCTTTTTATCAAATAGTCTTTATTTGGCTAACTTGACAGCCTAGGACAGTATTGGCCTTTTAATTTTATTTATTTTACTAAAGAAAAGATACTAATGGAGGTTGCCTATCTACAGGCGTATTTGAAATATATTATGAACAAATTTGATTATTTTGTGGTATTTTACTTTAAAAGAATATAAGCTTAGTTGTCACTTTAGAAGACAAGAGAGGGGAGGTAGAAAGAGTTTAATGATAACCTATATACATTATGAGATAAGGTAAAAAGTTATCATAAGTATGTTTGTAGCCCTTAGATGTTTTTTACAAAGTAAATTATTTTAATAATGTTAATAATTCTTTGTAAATTTGGATGGTCGCCTTTCAAAGATCAGTCTTCCGGGTCATCATCGGGAGCTTTCTGGAAAAATAATTTTCCTACCCAATTTAATTTAGAAGTGTAAAAAATCTGAAGTATTAGCTACCTTTCTTTGAAAGAGTATTGAGTGCACATTTTAAATATAAATACCAATAAATAACCAATTAAACAAATAAGCATTTAAATAAAACGAGTTAGCAATTTATCAGCCCTTGTTTTTATGATGAATCCAAAAGGGAAGAGAGAAAAGCTGAAAGAACAAGACAATAGGGTAGACATTTGACATAGAGACATTGAGCATATTGCTGCTCAGTCTAATAATTGATCCAGGGAGTTGGGGTTTGCAGGGTTGAGGGTTACTTCCTATAAATAAAAATCGTTCGGTGCAGACAAATAATAGAAATGGAACGGGAAGCTTTATCGTCTCGGCGCGCTCAGTTTACTCCGGGGAGATTAATGTTGCACGCTAGATTGAATAAAGGAACACACACACACACACACATACATATATATCCATCTATACATACTAAAACCAACGACGATGAATTTACGTTGTCTAGTTGGCTTTTGCCACTAAAAATATTATCATCAGGGCTCGGACAGGGAAGTGGTGCATATATCATGACCAGGACCATCTCCTAAATAAATATTAGGGGCACCCTTCCACTTTTTTGGTCCATCGCGAGCCGGGGTCCAGGCTTTAATTTCATGCTCCGATTCAAATGGTATACGTTATAAAAAAAGATCCGATCGTCATATTGCTAAGTTTTCATCCAAGCGATGATAAAAATGAATTGTTCGGACAATATAATAATAAATATAAATCTTTTTGTTTCCTGATCAAAATGAAAAATTGTTAAGAAGAGAAAAGATTTATATATTTAAATGTTTGCTAGTTGAAACAAAAAAAAATAAAAAAGATTCTTTTTAATGAAATATCACTAAAAAAATAAACAAATAAAAATGTAATGTATGAAAGTTAAAATATCAACTGATATATAGTCAAAATTAAAAAATAAAAATATACATTTAGAAGATAAAAAGTAAAATAAATAAAAATTAAATTAAAATTAATCTAAATGAACCTCCACCCTTTCCTCTCTATGCCACTTTGGAATTCTGAGAGCAGCCTGACTAAAGTTGCTCCGCTCCTTCGATGGACAAAGTACCTGGCTAATAAGCAGATATAAAATCAACAATTGACCCCCCTCTTATTTGACTCTTAGTATACCGACACTGGCTCCCGACCTTACAATCTACATATTATACTGTTAAACATATCGAGTATAAAAAGAAAATTTCGTTTTTTAATTAATAAAGAAATTGTTTTTTTATTCAATAAATATCATAAGCGACAAGGTACATTAATTTGTTTCTTTTTTAAGAGAGTGATTCGCCATTTATATAAGAAAAAAAAATATTTAAATAGACTAATGTTTATCATTAATCCTACTTCAATATTTTTATTTATTTCCAATAAATTGGTCAAGGACAAGCATTTAAATCTAGACAATGGCAGTATATATCGGCAGTTTGCATTTTTTTTTTTTTGGTGGAGTTTTTTAGCAGCGACAAATAAGTTCCCTGAAGTTACCCCTATGAAATGGCGGAGGAAGCACATTGAACGGATATGCCACCTACCCCAAAATCGCTACGTGGTTGCTACTCTCTAAACCGCGCCTGCAATGATTCGTTTACCATTTAATTACCTGAAGGGCTTTCGTGCAAGGAGACGTTCACCTCAAACTAGCTTACCTCTATCGGAGTCATCTATCAGCACCACCTGAAGTTATTTCCTATTTCTAACTCCTCATGCTATTTTCACTTCTAACTAGCGAACCTACCCTATCTAATTTCGTCCTGTCCCTTTATTTCAACCTAATCTATGCTTGGGATTCTCTCTGCACTGGCGTGTAGCCTACTCCTTGCATTATTGAGAGGGAATTCTTCTTTACGTTCCTTTCATAGGATGTGGTGTCACAACAACTCCCTCTTCTCATAGAGTTGCCTGAAAGCTTTGTGGAGGGATCCAATGTTCCAATCCAGGAAATACTTTTTTTTACATTAAATATTTTTGTTTAATAAAAAATCCCTCATCCCCGATGGAAAGGAAAGGAAACAACCTACAGACTCCTCTAAAAATCTCCCTTAGATAGATCAAAGGTGTAAGTAGACATAAGGTGTATGGGTATTTATGGCCTGCATTGCATTGGCAGCAGGGAGAGCAGCAGCCAGTCAGGGCCAGCAACTCAGCCCATTGATTTTCCGATTAGCGACCCACAACGAGTTCCACGTGACAGCTAAAGCCAGACCCACCCCTGCTGACGTCACGATGAGGATCACAACGAGAGAGCTCCCTTTCTCTCTCTTTGACTTGTTCCTTCTTCAATTTGCTATTGTTTTTTATTTGGACTACTGTTGTAAGAAACAGGATGTTTCTTAATAATGACCGCCACCTTACCAATTCAAAAAGAGTTTAGCTTCCCATTTTTATCAACATTAATTTGAAAGTGACTCTTAGATAGACGTATTAAATAAAAAAGAAAATGTAGTGGAAAAAATGTTTACAAATTCCCATATATTGGCTATAAAATAAATAAATAATGCCTTGTCTCTTGGTGCAGAGGTAGAGGTTTCACCTCACGTACCAAGATCAGTGAATCGCTTCCCGTCGTGAGCGATAAAAATTTATTTATATTATGTACCAATTAATATAAATAAATAAGGACAGAATCTAAATGACCTCAAATGTCGAAAAAGACTTTAAAAAAAAAACGGATAACATTGGAATGTATAAAAAGAAATCTATTTAATATATAGTTATATAGCGATGTCTAGTATTTAGAAGTGAAGCGTATAAAGTCCAAAAAAATTCGTTATCTGTATTCTTCGGAAAATAGAGGTGTCTGGTATTGTGGCTGTGAGTTATCTGTACTTAAGACCGTTTTACCTGCGAAGTCAAAAAGACAAAAAAAGTAAATATTTTAAACCAAAATTTTATTTATATCAAAACACTTTTTTTCATTCATCTTTTTTGAAAAGCAAGCAGTAAGATTCACAAGAGGGTCCCTTCTCCTCCTTTTTAGGGAACCTTAAGTTTTAAGTCTAAAAATTTTTGTCAGAGTTTTCGTAGCCAAAAGACTATTACTTTTATATAACGATATACTGAGTTTTAGAGAGGCCCTTCGTGAGGCGGAGCTCTTCTCAATTCTTTAAATTCGCACATGAAAAGAATAGAGATAAATTTTTAAAAAGTGCATTTTCATATTTACTCTATGAAATAATGACTAGCAAATTTTGACAACCAATTCCCACTAACGAGGTAGAAGCCTATAAAAAATAAACATGAGAGAATAAAAATAGCTAAATTATAAAAAAAAAAACCTAGTAGAAAGATGTGACTGACAAAGAGAGAGCATACCAACTGCCAGACAGATCGAGTAACTTGAGGTAGCCTTAAGAATGAATTCTTGAGTAACTTGAGGTGGCCTTAAGAATGAATCCTTGAGTGTAGTGTACTTTATTAAACACGAAAAGTGTGGAAGCGAAAAATATAAATAAATATTTAATTAAAAATTGACAATTAGGTATTATTTAGTGCATTTTAACCGAGTAAAAAAAGTATAATTTATCATTTTTTCTTATGCAATTTATATGAAATATAATCGGGGGAAGAGAAATTAAAATAATTGTTCGAACAAATTTATGAATGCAAAATATCTAATAAAGTTTGTAAAAAAATATCTCATAACTTAGCTCCGGTTAGATGTATTATGAGATATTGTATAATAGCTTAATTATTTTGGTATACCGCTCTAAACATGGTATAATATAAAAGACTCTGAACTTTTATTAATAAAATCCAAGGATCAAATGTGGCTGTGCTCTTTTGTATTCTAGCGAAAAACCAGCCACCCTCAAATCAGCAGTCAAATTTAGATTAAGATAAATTGACGTATTTATTAAGTGCCCTGGTCTCACTTTAATCGAAGGGTGGCCATAAAATATTCATAGGTACGCCTCTTTCTCCGATCTATTTATCCATTTAGGTTTAGAACGACTTTATTAAAAGACAACTTGGCACCCCTAAATTATAGCGCGCGCGCCCTTTTAACGAGAACTTTGATCGCATTATAGAATCCAATAAGCAGTTTTCTCTGAAGGGACCAGGGCAGAGGCTTTCAAATCAAAGCCAAGTCACGTATTCTTTAAATGAGTTTTATTATTATTTAATTAAAATAAATGAAACAATTCCCCACCTTCCTATCTGGATAGAAGTATGAAACTTTATATAAAAGCTAGTTTAAAAATATAAACATTGAAGAAAACAAAACAAAATACAATGACGTAATAAAAGATATTTTTATATTATGTTGGGTTATTGATTTGGGATTCTTTTTCGGGGGGGAATCTCGGGGTGCAATTTATAAATTTTTTAATAAAATTTTTGGAATTTAAAACCTAACTAAATTTATAATGAGGGAGATAGTTCATATCCAGGCTGGACAATGCGGAAACCAAATTGGAACTAAGGTAATTAAAGTTTTCTTTCTTTGCAGTTCTTATAAATATATTATTTTAACGCTTCATTTAAAATCTTAAATCTTAAATTTCAAAGTTTCTGGTATTATTTCTCTGGATAATTTCACTTAAAAAAAAAAAAAATTCTCATCGCCGTTTCTTTATTATGGATTCGATTATCGGTATTGTGTTTTACCTGAGATAGGTCAGAGAATTAATGTGCGAAACATTGTAGATTAAGTTTTTAAAACACGGTTAAAATATAGTTTTACAAAAAAAGTGCCCCAAATATATAAAATATTGGGGAAGCGAAAAAAAAGTCAAATAAAATAATTAAATGGGTGAAAAATTAATGAGGTGACCTAATAATTATTAAAAGAAATACAAAAGATTTTTTTTGAAAAAAAAATAATAAGCCTTTTTATTCTTTTATATACCCACTATAATAAGAAACTAAGTTTTTGATTTTAGTTTTGGGAAATTATTTCTGATGAACATGGCATCGATCAAACAGGATCTTACTTTGGCGATTCAGATCTCCAGTTAGAGAGAATTAGCGTCTATTACAATGAAGCGTCAGGTATTTTTATTTGTTTTTGTTTTTGGTTTTTTTTAAAATTGTATATTCTAAAATTAATGTAAGAACTTAGAGAGTTATACTAGCTAAGAGGAATTTTCAAAACTAACAATTCAACTAGAAAAAATACCCATCTTTTAGTAATGTATATATTATGCTTGGGATATTGAAGTCGTTTCCCAATGCTAAAAAAGAATTAAATTATCGAAATGGGTCAACTCTTGAAGGAGCTTGAATCCCTTAGTTAAAAAATTCATTGAAAAAAAAAAACATACATAATTAATATTAATTTAATCTTAAAATACTTGAAATTTTCCCATTTGATAAAGAGGAAAACATAAAGATATGTAAATAAACAAATGCAAAATTGTCTGAATGGAAAATTTGGGAAAATCCATGATTTCCTTCCCAACTGAAAATTGTGATAAGCGGATGTATGAAAGATAATAAAGCAAAATTAAATATGAATAATTATCTGATATATAAATGTCTTTCGAATTATCATAACAAGATGGATGTAATATATTATAGGTTTTTTATATATTATAGCGATTTTTCAATCCGTGTCCGAATTGGAAAATCGCTCATTAATTATTATTATTGCAAAAATTAATTATTTTCTAAATCAGAGGACTTCAATTTGTGATTAAATCCAATATTTGTTTATATATCTATCTATTTTTATTAAATCAACTATTCTTGTATGAATCCATGAATGTATGTAAGTTTTTTCGAAAAAGTATCCTAATGATTTTCATGATATTTATTATACTTGTATTTGTCATTTCGGGTGCAAGGAGTTGATTATCTAAATTTTGAAAATATTTTCAAAATAGGATTGGAGAAAGTAAAGTAATATTGATTTAAAAATATTTCCTGAGTATACTTTTGTAGGTGGATAAAGCGGGCCATGGCCTTTGGAAGTCAAATAAATAGGACTTACTAAAATTTTTTTTCTATAGAGAGTAAATATGTTCCTCGATCGGTCCTCGTGGACTTGGAGCCAGGCACCATGGATGCAATTCGTTCTGGTCCCCTTGGAGCGATTTTCCGACCAGATAATTTCGTCTTCGGCCAATCGGGTGCCGGCAATAATTGGGCAAAGGGCCATTACACTGAGGGTGCCGAACTCGTCGACCTGGTGCTCGATGTGGTCCGCAAGGAGGCTGAAGGGTGTGACTGCCTCCAAGGTTTCCAGTTAACCCATTCTTTGGGAGGAGGCACTGGAGCCGGAATGGGAACATTGCTCATCTCTAAAATTCGAGAGGAATATCCTGATCGCATTATGAACACGTTCAGTGTTGTGCCCAGTCCAAAGGTAAGAAAAAATTTCCCTTCGGATTTAAAAAATTCATCCTTATTTAGAATATAACAGAAAAAAAAACTAAATTTTTCAGTTCTTTCCTCGGGCTTTTATTTCACATAGATGGCAACAATTAGTTGCTCGACTTAAGCCTTAAGTCATTCCCCCACTTAGTGCCAGATTGAACAATGAATCGGCGTTTTCCCTCATGTTCCATCCTAAAATTTGATAATTTCGTTAATGTTTTTATATTTTGATGATCTTAATCAGTTGGTTAATTTTATATTTTAATTAGAGATTTACATAAATCATATAAATAATCCAGATATATTAGATAGATTAATATATTTTGTGTATACACTTTTCTTAATGTTGACTTTTGATACTATTTATAATGTTAATTTATTAATAGATGCTTTATTTATATTTATCTTTTTATTATTTATATAGTGAGAGAGAACAAATTCTAGAGGCATTATACCTACCAATAACAGTTTTAAGGTCAAAAAGATTTTTTGAAATTTCGACCATATCCTATATCCCATATCAAAAGTCAATTTTATTTTCTAGTCCTCTAGTGATAACAATAAGTATCATTAAGATAAAATTTTTCAAAATGAATAAAAAAAATAAGTGTCAAGAATATCAAGATAATTCCCGATATTATATGCATTTAAAGCTGTGAGAAGGGCCTTCGTCTCTGGGTCCAAGAATCCAGAAACTGCGGCCCTCCTCTAATAATTAAGAAAGAACAATAATTAATATAAATTAAATAAACTCGAAACTTTTCTATTTGAATAAGATAATTATTTATATTTATTTTTTATTATATTATATTATTATTTGTTGTGGACTTCCTAAGTTCTACATTATTATACTACAGGTATATACAGGTCATAATTATGATTTTGATTAAGAAGATATTTGAAAAAAAATTTATTTTTAATGACTTAAGAAAAAGTTGTCAGATCTAAAAAAATATTTATACAATTTGATAATTGATTGAGGAAATAATAATGGTAAGGAATCGGGCCTAAAAAAAAAAAGGGAAAGAGAGGGAATCGTTGGGTGTGAACTGAACCGTAATATAGACGACAGTCGCCAGGGGAAAAATGACAACAGGAACTTGAGGGAAATAGAGATTGAAGATTCCCCCCAAAAAGGCATCAAATATTTTAAAAGGGTATATCAAATATCTATCTTTTAAAAAGATTTGCTTACTATTAAAATGTTTGTGAAGCGCATCCTTCATGGAAGAAAATTATATATAAACTAGCTTTAGAAAAGCGATGCCGACATTGCAGCACGGGATTAATAATGACTAAGAAAGAAGAAAACCCCTGACCCTTAGCTCAGAGGCTCAGGCCCTACTTGCTTCTTGAACCAAAGGTCAGTGGTTCGCTTCCCATCCGAAGCGACAAATTAAATTATATTGGCTTATCAATTGGTTTAAATAAATATGGACGGAGTCTAAATACCGAAAAACACTTAAAAAACAAAAAAAAAAGAGCTGTGCAGTAGGCACTTCCGGAGGTCCAAATAGCTAACCAGTAGGCCCGGCCTTCCCCTTTAATATGAAATAGAATGATATTTTAAAAATCTTTTTTACCGTATTTTTTTTATCTTTAAAGAGTTTTATGATTGTTCGACCATGATAGCCTTCTTTAACTTGGAACCTATTTATAATATTATTTCTTATATCTATTAGAGATGTGATTCCTCCAGAACCTCACAAGTAATAAGTAAATGGCGTACCTAATTTGCCGTTACCCAAGCTTAAGTTGGCATTCTAATTTTTCTAGCTAGTTCTCCTCCAAAGTGGCAGGCAACGGAGTGACTTGTTTTCTCTCTTTTTGATCATAACTATAATTTATTAAGCTATCGCCAAATCATAGGAATAATAAAATAGAAGAGCTCTATGATATTTTAATGTATATTTTATTATAAAAAATTTTAATCAAATTTGTCCTTTGTTTGTATAGGTTTCTGACACTGTGGTTGAACCGTATAATGCTACCCTCTCCGTTCATCAATTGGTAGAAAATACAGATGAAACTTATTGTATTGATAATGAAGCTCTTTACGATATATGTTTCCGGACTCTTAAATTAGCCACTCCCACTTATTCGGATCTGAACCATTTAGTTTCGGCTACAATGTCTGGCGTAACAACTTGTCTCCGATTTCCTGGTCAATTAAATGCAGATTTACGCAAACTAGCTGTAAATATGGTGCCTTTTCCGCGACTTCATTTCTTCATTCCTGGCTTTGCCCCATTAACTTCCCGAGGAAGTGAACAATATCGAGCTATGACTGTACCAGAACTGACCCAACAGATGTTTGATGCCAAAAATATGATGGCTGCATGCAATCCCCGGCATGGAAGATATTTGACAGTAGCTGCTGTCTTTCGAGGTAGAATGTCAATGAAAGAAGTTGATGAACAAATGCTGAACATCCAAAATAAGAATAGCGGCTATTTTGTTGAATGGATACCGAATAATGTCAAAACCGCCGTGTGCGACATTCCGCCACGAGGCTTAAAAATGTCAGCTACATTTATTGGAAATTCAACTTGTATTCAGGAATTATTCAAGCGTATCGCTGATCAATTTGCGGCTATGTTTAGACGAAAAGCATTTTTACATTGGTATACAGGCGAAGGAATGGATGAGATGGAATTCACTGAAGCGGAATCCAATTTAACTGATTTAGTATCAGAATATCAACAATATCAAGAAGCAACTGCTGAAGAAGATACCGAATTTGATGAAGATGATATCGTAGAGAGCGAGGAAAATTGAACATCTTTGTCAATTTGAATCTGTATTTATTAAATAAATACATATATTTTTGATCAAATTAATTTGAGACAGTTTATTTTGGTGTAATTTAGGTTTTTATCAAACATATTGTGTCAATAGGTGAGTTATCTTTGATAAGCGAGTCGAGTGTGAGATAAACACTGATTTGACTAGTTTCAAGATTTTTATTTTTACAATATATTTAATATTTAAAGAACTAAATATTATAGCCACTTAGAATAATAGATATTTCGTAAAATTAATTAATATCGATTTAATAATAATACTACTTCTCTATAACTTTTTTTAAATAATATTTATTTAATTGATATCTTTTTTTTTTCCATATTAGATTTGGGTTTTTTATATTCATGAATATATTAGGCTTTTTTTTTACAATAAATTTTGACACTACTTATAAGTTACAATAAAGGTTAGAGAAATAAGAAATGCATCTACTCTTTTTTCATTTAAATTTATTTCTTTACCGTTGACGATTCAGTCCGGGTACGGATCATCTCTAGAGTCAGAATATTGATAATAAAGATATAATAATGAAATAGAATTTAAAATTTGTTGTTTTTTTTAAAATCGTTTTCAGCATCTGAGAATTGGAGATTTGGACTCCATTCTTATTTATTTAAATTAATTAAAATTCATGTTAATTTTTAAGCTAAAAATAAAAATTTTTGATTGTTTTTAAATGCCTAAATTATTATATTACTAATATGATATTTATTGTATATATATTGTAAGGCCGGAAGGTTGTGGGAGAAACGTTGGCGGTTAACAAAGAATATAATAAAATTTATCTTGTTTCATACGGCGGCCTGCATAATATCTTTATTGTTTTTTAATATAAATTCTTTATATAAAGGTTTAAATCTTAGATTTAAATGAGTTAAAAGAGAAGACTCGAAGAAACGAGTCTTATATGGTTTAAGTCAAGTGGGCTTGTGAATATTATTTTATTTAAAAGCTGAGTATTTTTTTTTAGCGATTGAGAAAATTGATCAATTGTTTTGGAAACAAAAGTATAGACTATGTTAAAAAAAAAAAAATTGAATGAAATAAAACTCTATAAAGATAAAAAAAAACCTTTCTTATTTGGAATATAATCAATTCTTTTCTCATTATTCCCTTTTTCTTTTTTATTTTGCTTTTATACCGTATTTAAACGCTTCCTAACTAAGCTTCATAAAAAGAAATGTGAATGTTATTTGTGATGTATGTTTTGAAAAAGAAAATGAGAGAAAAAAAATCTAATATAAAGATTTCAACGGAAATACACATTTCAGCATCGATTTCCTGAATACCTTCCCTTTACGATATATACCTATAAGAGAAGATAAAAATTATTTATCATTGGCGGAATAAGATTATGAGGGTGATAAATTATTAAATTTCTTTTAAAAAAAAGTAGGTAGCTTGTGTCGGGGACACCTATTTAAAACCATGCGTTCATTGTAGTTGGCCTTCAGAACACGATAGGACAACTCTAACCTATATATATATATTTGTATATTTTGAAATAATAATAAATTAAAATAATATTGTCAAACAATTTTGTCACGCTAAACTTTTCAAGTATGCTCCCCAAGACTGTTCCGACGTCTTAACGTCAAGAGGTATTTTTTTTTTTTTTTTTTTAAATAAATTATAAAAAATTGGCTTTAAAAATAAATTTTAGTCCTTAACTTTCTGAAATAACTTACACTTTTCCAAAGAGGAAATTAGTGAGGAAAAACTTAAAGAAATTCGACTTTTTAAACATTTTTAAATATCTAAAAAAATTAAGACTAATTTGGGAAATAGACGCCAAATTAGAGCTTAAGAGAGATCTTAGAAATTTTTTATATGGTTTTTATAACAGTGATATAAATAAATAAACATAATTATTTTTTTATGCGCCAGCTAAGTTGTTGGAGACTTGGAGAGATCTTTTCAGGCATCAATTTACTTATAAGATATCTTTCAACAAAAATATTTTCAAAGATTGAATAGAACTTGTATTCAAAAATAATTGTCTTTTTTGAGAATTAAATATCAATAAGGGTTACTTTTCAAGGAAAAAAGGAGAAAAGGGAAAAAATATTTTAATTAAACGTCTATAATTTTTACAAAAATATTCATATAAAATAACAGGAGTCTTCAAAGAAGCTTTTGGAAAAAAATTTTGATCTTCATAGAGTCTCCTTCTGATGTCTTCTTAGTCTTCTTAGGTATAAAAAGAATATGATTTACGCACAATTCTTCGCACAAAATGGAAAAGTAAAAATATTTTCAAAGAAATAAAATTATTAGAGTGTGTAAAAGTGTATATTCATTAAGGGTTATCACTCTCAAATTCAAAAAAAAAAATTCATATTTGAGTGAAGCTGAGCTAAGATTTCTTGGTGAATCTAGGGATTCCCTTCACCTTCTATCATTCCCTAATCTATGAGAGAAAGAACATGTACTCAATTTTGGCCGAAATAATTAATAAAAAATTTATATAGCCCTATTAAATTTGTCCAAAAAAAAACTTGATTTATTTTCATTGGCATCTTAACACAAAGATCCGAAATGAACTGGGTACCAAATGAAGCCCCTGTCTGAACCTATTAGCCATTAAATCGAAGTGGTAAATGTACACTCTTCTCAAAAGAATCTTTATATTCCCTTGCTGTTCGAAATCAAAGTGAGAAGAATCAAGAATCCAGAAGCGGCAGGCCTTAATCAGCGGTTTCACCCTCATGACAAGATTCATTTTTTGCGTTTCAATAAAAAACAACCAAAAACTCGTCACTTATTTAGCTACCTAATAGGGGTAGCGCATGCAAGCCAAGCGAAAGAAGTTCCGAGACAGCTCTTGTTTACAAATAAATTACAAAAGAATAAAAAACAAAATTATATATCATATTATTATTGTAAAAAAAGGGCGGATGGGCTTTGGCCTAAAGCCGAAAATAAAGAAAAAAAAAAAAAAAAAAAAAAAGCAAAATAAAAATGTTAAATAAGCCATATACACCATAACGTGGATCTCCATAAATATGAAAAATTCGCGAATAATAATTTAGGTGCTTTTAATTAAAAGGTTATGATTTTTAAAAGTTGGAAATTTTATTAAGTATGACTTTCCAATATTTTGGAGGCATTTAGCGGCAGGCCTTAATCAGCGGTTTCACCCTCATGCCACATTCAAACCAACTAACAAATAAGTTTTATTTGAATGGATGGCAGCTAGGCTGGAAATAAAGATGAGAAACAATAAAAATCAACTCTTCTCCCACGTAATCTTTATTTTTAAACACGTGTCAACGTTTCGATCACGTCTACCAACCTTCATCAGGACACTGTTAAATGAAAGAAGTGTTTATTTATCGATTCTTCATCTCCTTGAGAATTTCTGAGAATAATACTATAGGGCATTAGTTGTACTGATGCTTAAAAAAAAAAAAAAAACTATGAGTCACTGCAAATGCGAACATCAAGTTAAGCAATATCGGGAAAGTAAAGATCTGGATGGGTGACCAACTCTGATCACCACGTGGCCTGGCTTCCTTAGTTAAAAAGCCCTTTTTTTATTGTTTAAAAACAGAAAAAAATGCATTCTCAATTATACTTGTATTCTAACATTCTATAATATTTATATTTCTAAAGTTTCCAAAATACTGTGAATGCGAACATTGGCACTGATCCCGCTGAGTTGAACAGTTCTTTTATGGAATTATTATGGAATTAGTACACCTAATGCCGTAAAGATTATTCTCAGGGATCCTCAAAGAGATGAAGAAGTCATAATATTTCTTCTATTTCGTTTTGATGAAGGACGGATGCTTTAGTTTAGCATCTGGTCATCTCCTTTTTAAATTAACAAGTAATTTGCAATTATTTCCGAAGCTGCAAGAAAATAGTTGTTAATTTAAGTCCCGGATTCTATATAAAAATGGAAATTACCTGAGTGGAAGTTCACATTATAACTAGTATTTGTCATGACGGTGAAAATCATTGAGTGCTCTTTAAAAAAATTAGAAAACAATCAGTAAAAAAATTGTTACCTACCAAAATATTAAAAAAAAAAAACACCCAATAAACTGACTATTTATAAAAATAATTCAATTTTAACCAGTTAATCGAGCATTAATAGATTAGGAGACGATAATGAAATTTTGACAAATTTAAACATTTTTATTATAATGATATTATACTTTTGGTATATTATTATATTAAGCCATGCGGAACATAAAGAGGATCAAAACCGCATTTTCCATTTGGAAATAAAAATAAATACAAGAATCAAAAAACGTAAAATAAAAAATGATAATTTTTTAAAAATTAATTATTAAGTAAAAATAGAATAAAAAAGTTTCATGAGAAAATTAAACAAAGCTCATTCCTTTTAATGATATCAGGATCCGCCATATTAAATATAGTTAAAGGAAAGTAAAAATATATATGATGCATGACAACTTGAAGATCTAATAGGTAAGCAGCCATGTAACATAGCGTAGAAAAAAGAGAATTTGGGACCTACTCCTAGGTGAGCGTGTAAAATAGGATAGATAGGAAACTCTGTTTATAATCATTTTGTAAATCAAAGTATTTAGGTGTAATTTGTTAATCCATTTAATTAAAATGTGATCGTCTTATTAAAAAAAAGGTGTTTTACTTGATGTTAGCAAATGCCGATCATCGGATGGCATCTCTAGCCTCAATGTCTCGAAGATGATCACCTTAGAATACAGCCCGTGATCTAAAAAAATGATAAAAATTAAATTAAATCAATTTTTCAATAGATAATAGTCTGCTTCCTTTTAGGATTTAAAACTAATTGATTTAAAAACATATTAAAACTATCAGATTGGTTTAAATTTATACTATACAGAATAGGACTTCATCTCTCGTAGTTTTCCCTGCTTCGCTAAGGAATAGTGTTCTGACATTAAGCAACATTACCATATCACTATTTACATCTCTGTTTGTTCTTTCAGAAAGGACTCTAGTACATTTACATCGCTTTGTTAGACTCTGTGTTTTTGTCATAAATAAATTGCGGAGAATTTTTTTTCATTTAGTCAATTCCAGACTTCCTTTAACCCCATGACCACCCGTGATTGGACTAACCTCCTTGATACGAACTTCCCTAAAACTTACAATTTCCAATCTTTCAAATTCAAGCTCAACAAACCTCTTTTAAAGTTGCCATCTCTACTGCTCCTGTTCTTCCTGGTTGCGACCTGGTTATGACCATTGATCATTATAGGTCCGTGGGGCCTTATGCTTCCATATCCAAAAAAAACCTCAATCCAAAGTTTATTTTGTAGAGATGATTCACTTGACGCGATAAATCAGATACGACACCTGAGGGGTGCAAAAAAAAAAGAAAAAAAACTTTTTTAAAGTTTTATTCGGATACATTTAAAGTAAGAATATTTCTTTTAAAATGCGATGTGGCCAGGGTCTTTTATGATGGCTTGATTATTAATTTTAAAAATTGATGTAAAAGAGATGCTATTTTTAATGTACTATCATATCTATCAAATTTTTTTTATCAATAATTAAACTGAAAAAAAAGTTTGTATTTGTTGATTGTCCTGGGAAGTTTTTTATTTCTTCTTATTCTTAAAGAAAACTTTTAAGTTAAATTAACTAGAACAAAATATCTATTTAGTGTAGAGTATGAAATGAGTGGTTTTAATTAACTTTTGCTTAGAAACTTGATGAAAAAAAAGGTTGGCGCCTAGAACAAGTATTTATACTGTTATTAAGCTCCCCTTTGCAAGTTATGCCACCCTCGCCCTAGAAGGCCAGAGACTTGTTTACACTGGGGTTGGGGTCCATCAATTATAACGCAAGAGCAAAGTGAAATCAGGATGGGAAAGAAACGAAAGACAGAAATTGCGAGGAGAGTATTCGGCTGGCTTTTGGTGGTTGGAGGGGTTGAGTGACGTCGTTTCCTGGCCCAGTTTCCGGTGAATCAAACTCGGCGATTCACTTCCGGATGAGCCCGTTGCGTCACGTGATACAAAAACGCAACGACGACGACGACGACAACGACAACAACGGGGTGTGTTTTTTTTTTTTTTTTTTTTTACAAACTTTAACTATATTTGGGGGAGTTGATTGAGAAAAGTCAGCCCAGAAAAGGGAGGGGATTGAATGGCCCTCGAGAGGTCCTTCTCTTTTGTACAACAACTTGAATTTGTTGTCAATAACAAGAAATTAGATAACATTTATTCTTTCTTTTGTGTAAAAAAAAACTTGAATCTTAATTGGACGTAAACACTAAATTCCCCACACAAATTCCCTTATAAATAATCTATCCATATTAGTATTATAATTTTGAAAAAACAAAAATATAGATTTTTTAAAAGAGAAATAATTTATTTATTACCAGCCTCATGTCCGAACTATGGTAAGCCCTGCGCCTAGCCAGCCAGGGTGGCAGTCTCTCAGGACTCCTTTGATATTTGTGACTCAACAATTCATCAAGTCAATATCCCATTCTGCCGAATGATCGTTTTCAGTCCAGTGGTATTCTGTTAAATCAAGGTTCGGTTGACCCAACACAGATTTTCCACTGCTATAATAAATGAATATAGCTTGAAAGATTATCTTCCCTTTAGAAAAAACCAAATAAGTCCAGTGGTCCAGTGGAATTTACAGGTTATGTAGAAAAAAAGCAGTAAGCCCAGTGATAAGAGCCGGCCCCGGACGGACCCCCACTCTCTCATTAATTCTATTAAACATCAATAGGGAAATCAAAATTTTCAAGAATTAACTCTAACCGTGAAAAAGTAATTTCGAGATGAAATAAAAATGTACTTACCTAACTATCATTTGATTCTCTTTTTAAATATGAAATTTCATTCTAACGCTGAATATACCTTTAGAGTATGACGGACAGTCGGGTATGATGGAAAGACACTTCATTAATGTATACTTATATTAATATTGTAATAATATATTAATGTTGTAATATATAATATTATTATTATACTATTAATATTATCTTCTTTTAAAATTTCTTCAAAATTAAATTATAATATTAGAGGAATTCAAAAGAAAGGTCATAAATCTGTTTCATTTATAAAAAGAATTGTGATTTGCTGTATTTTTGAAGAGAAAAAGGCTAAAAATAAGTGAATGAGCAAGGCTTTTGATCTTTGGAGACACATTTCGACAAAAAAGAAAAACTCTCGCAGACAATAGCCAAGTTACAAAGTGCTGACATGCAAACAGTATAATAACATTGGGGATTGCATCGGAGAGGGAAGTAAGAAGAAAGAGAATTGGGGGGAGGGGGAGGCTGACTGAGAAGCAAAGAAGGCCAACCTCTTTTTATTGCAACTTCCGTAAAAATCGCTGTTTCGTTGTCAAGATAAATCTATTGTCCGAACAAGTTTATTCCACTCTATTGATAGCACTTATGGGATTTCTTGTTTATTAAATTTTATTAAAAAATTTTTTTCAATCCTATTTTATTTATGATTCACTTGATCATTATTGTTATGTTTCAAACTATAGCCTTGGCCTGTTCCTTGATGCAGAGGTCACGGACCAAAGGTCAGTGGTTCGCTTCCACTCCTGAAAATGTATTTAAATTAATTAAATTTAAATATAATAAGGATGGAGTCTAAATGGCCTCAGATATCGAAAAAACTAACTTACCCCTATATATAAATATATAGGTAAATAAGTATAATAAACTTGCCATGAAAATTTTAAGCAATTTAGGCGACTTTTTCAAAATTTAGTAGGACTATTTTATCTTTATGCTAAGGAAATATACACGTATATATGTTTGGTTTTTATTTTTGTAATCTCCAAGATAATAATTTAAGAATTTTTCTATAAAAGACAATTTTATTTATGACCGGGTTTGAATCATATTAATCCTCCTGAGGTATACATTTGATAAATTTTTATATATAACATAATTTTTCGAAGGACTTTATATATATAGGAATTTTTATATTACATGTCGACAGGGTTTCAAATGACCCTTTTAAATTAATCATTATCTTGGTGATTATAAAGATAAATACATACCAATTAAGCTAAGTTATAAAAAAATATAGAAATTTAAAATAGTTAAGAGAAAATCAAAAAAACTTAAAAGAGAACATCAGTAAAGTGGGTCCCAAATAATTTTTGGGCGAATAAGGGTTAATACATTTCAAAGGTCGTCTAATAAATAATTGATTTATTAGTTTTGAACCAAATCGTTGGTACGAATTTTAAGAATATCTATAAAACTAAAAAAGTACAAAAGTAAAGCACTAATACTCATTGGCCAGTTTTATTCAAAAGTTTCAAGGCAGCTTAAATATAAAATTTCAACCTCAAGGGTTTATTTGTTTTTGAAAAATCTTGACAGACAGACAGACACACAGAAAAAGAGAGTGATAGACAGATCATTTTGCAAGATTCATTTTATTTAGACTCGAGGAACCCAAAACGTGTATATCCGTTGAAAACTCGACATCGATTTTTTTTGCGATCGTAAAACTATTTCACTATGTATTTCATATATAGGTAACAGAAAGTAAAAAGAAAATGTTGCTTATCAAATCATTATTTTTAAAAATTAATTTAAAAAATAAATATTTTTGTAAAAGATTAATATAATACCTTCTATTTTAATTATTAAATAATAAATTGCCTGAGCCAATTAAGGCCCATCTAATTTTTAATAATTGTAATTTTTTTTGAAAGGAGATAAAAAATATTATGAGTGTTTTTCAAATATTTCACACCCTACAAAAAATCGATCCTGTCCACCTAAAACAATAAATTAAATGCTTGATTTTTTTAATTTGTTCATGTTAATCTCTTCATTTGAAAATTTTATCTTTATTTTAACCTGATTTTATCAGATTTACTTTCAGAAATATGTGAAAGGAGAGGAAGTCAACCAAAAGGGTAGCCACTATCGAAATAAAACTCCCTAAATGGTTTTATTTAAATAATGCCATCATCTGTCACTAGAGAGAGGCGATAAAATTTATCTGCAACTCATTATCTTATGCAATGAGTTAATTAAAGCCGAAACGTTTCAGATTTTGGGAGTTTTATTTCGATACAAGTTCTTGACGAGAGAGGGGAGCCCCAAACCCATTTTTTTGCTTGAAATATTCAATAAATGGTGTAAATTTGATCACTTTGTAGGGAGGGGGTGAGTTCCCTTTATGAGTACGTCTCTATAAACGAATAATATTTAAAAAATCATACAAGAAAAAAGAAGTTCTAATCAGAGCCCTGAATTAGAAGAGAGCTGTTAACATCACAAAAGAATTCCAAGATTGGATACCAATTGATATAAACAAATAGGCCTGGATAATACGTATCATAATAAGTATATACATGATTCGTTTAGAATGCCGAAAAGACTTAAAAAAAAAGTTTATGTTAGTAATAAACGAATAATATTTAAAAAATCATACAAGAAAAAAGAAGTTCTAATCAGAGCCCTGAATTAGAAGAGAGCTGTTAACATCACAAAAGAATTCCAAGATTGGGTACCAATTGATATAACTTAAGTTACTTAAGTAAAGACTTTTCCCATAAAAAAAATCTTTTTGGAATAAGGAAATAAAAATTAAAAAAAAAAATAAAAACTAAAAGTTTGCTTTATTTACACATTTTTCCTAAATAAAGTTAGTATCTAGAAAATTAATAAATAATTCCCACAATTTAATTATTCTCTTTTGCGGCAAAAGCGTTGACAAGGGAACAAGAGCAATCCTGAATTTTTACTTCCCTCGCTTGTTAGGAAATAACAAAGAGCTTGCTTAATTTAAACGACGGTTTTCTACTAGGTATTAATGATTTTTAATAACACTAAATAAATAATAAATAACCTCCACCTCTAACTAACTAGTCCTAATTTGTGCATTTTTTTTTTACTTCCACACATTCAATACAATAAAGAAACAAAAAGTCTAAAGAACAATAAGAACTTAAATTATTTAAGAATATTTTTTTAGTGAATAAATTTCTAAATAATTTATCGTATTTGTTTTTTGGCCAGAGAAAGAGGAAGGGTTAAATCCACCCATGAAACCACAAAACAGTAATTACTATTTACTATTAATTCAATGAATAATGTTTAAAAATTAAATATAAAAAGCGAGATCTAGTTAAAACGTATTATTTCAGAATACTATAATTATTTAAGAGTAAATGATGAAATGAATGAAGTCAACTGGAAATTTAAAATGCAAGGCCACTATTAAT